>JACJUY010008368.1:16121-38422 GCA_014220935.1 Platorchestia sp. MABIK | reverse complement strand
TCATGATACATTTTTAGTACCTACAATTCATTGTACTCTGATCTTTTATTTCAGACGCAATTCTTTTATCTTGTTTTTGAACAGATGATGGAGCAGGACTCCGAAACGTTTTTTAGTAAAGATGATCAATTTTCTCGGAATTTTCTTCGTTTTTAAGTTTCTGATACATGTATTTACATATGCACAAATACATATATATACATATACACATATACATATACATATACACATATACATATATATACATATATTTATATTCATGCAACAGATCTTGTCAATAAAGCGAGAAGCTAACTGTAAATGTTAGTAAACAAAAATGAGAATACGAGAAGCTAATAGTAAATGTTGGTAAATTAAAAGAAATTACATTATCAAGCGAGTCAATTGGGAGTGTTATCAGATATTTCCTTTAAGGCTTACAATGTTCATATTTCTGTTCATTCAAAATCTGCAAGACCATTGAAGAACGAGAGCACCTTCGGGTTCATAGATGAACCATATAGTCTTGGTACGTTGTCTGCATTTGATCTCAAATGTTAACTCCCGTCAACCAGAGTTCCTCCAATTATGTTCTGGAACGACTGTGGATACTCTGCCACAAACTTTCTAGCTATTATGTCCAGGGCCTTCTTACTAGACTCGTGAGTTACCATCATAGCGGCCTCTATGACGACGCGTAGCATCTCGCACCTCGGCCTTGGCGTAGGTCGAGCTTTATTTTCAACATATCGATGATATCACGACTGGACATCTTCTCCAACGGAACCTCTATTTCGTGAGCCCAATTGGGATTAATGAGGCCAAGTGAGGACGTCATCACTGAGCCTGAATCCAACACTGAACCACCTCAGTACTTGTAGATGGTTGATGCATTGTTGGGATCCGATGTATTTGCAGCAGCTTTTTTACCTGTGAAAAAATCAATATTTAGTAATATGAATTTAAAATTGTCTCGACGAGACTCAGTCCCTAAAATTGAAGAAGAATACAACTGCAATAGAAGTAAAAAATTTTGCATCAAATCCTGTAACTGCTCCTTGACGTTCATGTTTCATGTTTCTCATAGCTGCATGAGAAACTCATTCACTAGCTCTTCAAATAGGGAAATGTTCTATTAGCTACAATGAACAAGGGAAATGTAACGACTTGTCGGGGGTTCATTCCCGAATTGCCAACTTTAATTTAAATACATTTCAACATTTTTAAAGATACTTGACTTTCATAAAATTGGTTATCTTTTAAGGAAAAATGTCTCTAATTAATGGCTTTGAGAATTAGTAAATTCATAGTAAAGGTAGCACTTCAAGTAACACTTATAAACCTTCAAAAAAACCTTAAGGTGCTTCATAACTCATTTCAAAATGCCGCTAAGAGTTTCTAGGCATAATTATTATTATGTAAGAAAGTTTTAGCCTCCCTTAACCACGACAAAGATGTTCCAAGAGAGGAAGGCACCATTTAGTATAGAGTTGAGGGAAAGTGGAATCGATCCACAAGGTGCACAGAAAAAGTGAGCTAAGAAAGAAGTACACGAAACAAGAAAAAGTTGAAGAAGAAAGTATTAGGTGCTGATAAACAGGACAGCAGTAAACCGAAAAAAGATGGTCCATAACAAAACAAAACCTATTCTATTTCAACAAAAAGGAAGCCACCTAACGTTTAGCTCGGGCCCTCACATAGTCTCCCTGGGAGTGCTAATTCCCATGGATACAATAGTTGTATCTCCATGAGGGGTTTCTAGGCATAATATGCACACACTCATAAATTGAGAGATATAGGAGGAGATTCATTCATTTAGTGAGTAACAAAACTTAATTAATATTAAATTGCAAGTAAGAAACTCAACTACCAAGTATCAAAGATTGGAATTCAAGTCAAGTCTGACTCTCCCTAACCACACAACAAGAGTGTTCCCAAGAGAGGAAGGCATCATTTAGTAAGGAATCAAGGGACATGAAAATCCATGCACAAGGTATGTCCCCACACCAAGTCCATTGATATGAATTTGAAACTAATTCGTGAAAACAGCTCAAAGGTGAAGAAGAAATTGATAGAAGCAGAAAAAGGCGACAGTGAACCAAAAGTAGGCCGTGTGTAACTAGCCAACAAACTTATTCCATTTGAACTAAAAAAAGGCCAACCAAACCTCAAGCTATAGAGGCTTCAAATCCCCACTCTTGGCAGCACTGAAATCAAAGTATACAGTAGTTGTATCTTCTCAAGAGAAACATTAAGTACCACATACTTTGAATTTTTAAAAATGTAAGAAGATTATGCATAATTATATGACCTATAATGCTTGCACATTCTTACAAGCATTGTTGTTTCATCAGTGAACATTCTATTTGTGTCAATCAAACATTAAAAATATATATTCACCCAGAATAAAAATATTTCAGAGCATGTGTGAATGTAACAATCTCTGGTTAAATGAATTTGATTTTGGCCAGTCCTTTTTCCTTGGCCTCAATCATTTTCCTGGCATCACGCTAAATTAATAACTGAATAAAGTAGCATAGCAAAGTAAGCAAAGTAGGAGCATATTTTTCATTAACATTTAGCCCACAAATCAAGAAGAAAATGAATCCACAATTTAAATTTTAAGCTTTCGTCGTGTGACTGACTTTTATCCATCCCAACAGCTTCCAAAAAAAAAAGTTTAATTAAACTCACAAAAAACCAAAGATATAATTGCTAACATATTTCTACATATTCTATTTTTAAATTCATTCATGCTTTGCTCATTTTCACGTTGATTCTAAGAGAAGCAATGTGTAAAGTTGCTAGATAACAAAAGTCTTTAAAAAATCAGGATAGTGAATGCTTAGATTTTTTTCACAATTTGGCTCATCAAAAAAAAATCCCAAGCATTCAGTAATTAGCTAGACTACACACATGAAACTTTATTTCTAATGAATTTGGTTGTTGAAGGATTGAAGAAGAAAAATAGTCCCACCTTTAATTTGATGTTTTTAATGATATAAATTAAAGAAGCAGTAGGAAAACATCAACATTCCTAGAGCCTTGTTTTGTAGCCTTCGAATTGTTATTTTAGGAAGAATTTTTAATGACGCAATTTATTATCTGACATTAAACCCAAAAATAATCATTGATACAAAGTTGTGCCCCTTACACAACTAAATTTACTCACCCGAAGCACACCTCCAGAAATTCCTTAGCATGCAAATTTGAATCAGCCGAATGTATTGAAATTGATTATGACCTTGAAGAGAGTATTAATCACTAAGCTCTTTATAACTCACACTATCATTTAATTTCTTGACGTGCCCAAGGGAGTGAAAATTTGATGGTCATGAAGGATGAAATAAAAAAATTGACAGATTACAGATAAAAAATTGACATCTTACATTTCACTGTCTGCTTTGGTCAAACTAATATATTCTTTTTTGCATTGGGATCTTCTGATGGTCACTTAGTCATAAATCCACATTTTTCACTAGGGAGCTTGAAAGCAGCAAGTGTGGCTTGGAACTCAATTGAAATTTCATTCACAAAAATAATATTCACATGACCCAATGTTATTAGGGTCAGAAAAACACTACCTAGCTCCTTTAATCTTAAAATTATGACTATAGCAAACACATCTTTCGAAGTATGAGTGGCAATGATTAAAAGTCATAGTCCACACATGGATAATTGGCCCAAAATCCAAAATACGCTTTGGATAATGCTTCAGGTTATGGTGCTTGGGATTTATCCCATTCAAAGGGAATATCTTTTGTAAGTTGAGATAGGTTATAATTATAACATTCAAGTAAGCTGTCTCGCCAACCCGCTTCAGCGGCGAAAACTTCCAGAACTAACTGGCACAGGAAACATAGTCTTTAGCTGACACCCTGAACGGGGTCAGTACACGCTGCAATAACAATAATTCATGACAAGTAGGACAATAGCTAAAGAGAATGCTCACCTCGAATATTCGTTCGAAGATTATGTTCCGGTGAACATTTCTCCACAAAAAGCCGGCTGTCAAGGATTAAGCATCCCAGAAGCGGGGCTGGTATAGGTCAGAGCACATAGTGGACATGCGCCCCGGACCAAGTATTATCTTCATCTGAGGAAGCAACCCGCGAAGGCACCCTCCTCAACTTCGCTCGGATCCGTAGCTGAGGCTTCGGATTCGCTCGTAAAGACAAACGAACATTTTATGCATGTTCAAAGTTATTAAGGTCGCCAGGAAAGTGAAGCACTCCCACCATTGCCCCGCTTGTCATAAATAGTTAGCGTTTCTTACTTTTTAGGCCAGTTTTGATATGAATGAAGACCCAGTCCCTAATTATGCAAGATATGGGCTGTCTTGCACGGGACTTTAGTAAGGAGCAAGGCTGGATTTGCGACAAAGCAACAGCACTTAGTTTTTATTTTCTTCCACTTAGTTTATTTTCTTCCACTTAGTTTTCTTTGGAGCACATATTAACTCAACAATATCCCAATACAGTAGAACGCAGCACCAGTAGAGTCTTGTGAATTCATAACTTTGTTGCATGGTATGAATGCCATTAATCTTAGTAAGCACCAGTTTTTAGCAGCATGCCTTCCTAACTTCTTTCCAGATGCACTTACTTCACTGGGTTTACAAATATTTCCTCCAAAGTATTGAAAACTTACCATCAATTTAATCAACTAAGACAACCATTTGTTTAGTCAGACTAAATCTTGAATGAAAAGAGCTTTACAATACCCTCAAATAGGTCATGACCCAGACATGGAGGTAACCCAGGCTGACTAACATGATAATGACGGAACATTAAATACAGAATTTAATTGAACACCTCTGACGTAGTTCACTCCTTTTGAAAGCCTAACAAGATCTAATTTGTAACTTTCAACTGTTTTACATGGTCAAATAGTCAATGGACTCTGCTTAATATCTTGTTTTGAGTAAAGGAATACCTACAAAAGATTTGTGTGAATCCTCAACATACAATGAGGGACAAAGTTGTCTCCAGTAATACAGTGAATGGTGCCTCTGATCCTGTTTCTGTCAAATTTAGTCCCATTTTTCTTGAAATCCTGCAGGTCGTTCACCCAATATCCAAAAATAGCCTCCTACCCAAAATACGAGTAGTTGAAATATTTTCCGGTTTATTGCAAAACCAGGATGGTATGATCAGCATTAGACCTTAAACTTGAGCAAAGCATATTGCAAACCTTGCAAGCATCTTGGTGGAGAATGAGTTCAAGAGAATTATTATCATGCCTAAATGAAGGATTTGACCTCTGGTATGTCATTTTCCTTAGCAAAGTTAGCAACAACCCTAATATAAACATATTCATTTTGGAAAGATTCAGATTCATACACTAGGCTTCTACACACAGGAATAGACTGAATAGTACATTTTTTACACTGAGCATTATTTTCTAATTTGATTTAAAATGGTTGAACACAATTCAAGATTTTTTAAATGTTGTTCTACACTTGAAATCAGGACTAAAATTGTCTGTGTAAATGTAAACAGATCGGCTGTTGTAAATAGTTATTCAGTTTTGTCAAACTTTTAATCAGGAATGTTAATTTTATTCTTAAATGCGTTGATTACACTTGGTCACAGAAATATGTGTCCTTG
The DNA here is from genome assembly GCA_014220935.1 of Platorchestia sp. MABIK. Classification (NCBI taxonomy): domain Eukaryota; kingdom Metazoa; phylum Arthropoda; class Malacostraca; order Amphipoda; family Talitridae; genus Platorchestia; species Platorchestia sp. MABIK. The sequence continues at coordinate 32,834 of JACJUY010008368.1, read as the reverse complement.
TCAGGGGATTTCAAGAAATTCTTCCAACAATATGATGAAAGTTGCTATTTTGCCTGTAATATGACATAAAACAAAACAAGGATTCCTGAATAAAATGCTTCTATATAATTTCTAATTAAATTTTCATCACTATTTGCAATTTTTTTATCTGACTCACTAGTATCAGTTTTATCTCTAGTACCAGAGACATCAAAGCTAATTTCACCAGCTGAAAGTACGACTGAATGAATATCAACACTGCATTCATTTACACCAAATGAAATTTAATAATTTATTAAAGTAACCTGATCATGAGTTGATTAGATATGAAGTCAATTTTTAATCCACAGACGTGAATGCGAATTTTCGGTGTCAATTTCGGCATTGAGTTGGGTGTTGAAATCGGTGTAGGATTCTTCCCGCCTGTATAATTGAGCTTTCCGAAATACAAGTAAATTCATGCATCCTTAATATTCAAAGGCCAGGTCGCAACAGAGTATCCTCTTCGTTGGAACTAAAACTTGGAGCTCAATCCCTGCGGAGATAAGTGAAAGTTATTTTTACGAGGTATTCAAAAGATATCTTTAGTCTCGTTTCTTATCAGAATACTAGTCGTGTAAGATCACCAAGTCAAGCCTTGTCTCCTCCATGACTGATACACTGTTAACATCTAGTTTATATAATCTATTTTGTAAAATGAAGCATCCAATATCGAGTTAACTATCTCATTGATCAGTCTACTGCGCAACTTGGTTAAACATTATTTTACACCCTAGAATAACGTTGATGGTAGGATGCCCTAGAAGTCGCTGAACTTATTCGGGCCCACATGTAGCTATACTCAAATTTGACCATTGTACTACACATAACAGACATTCTACCTCTGTATCACTTGTGGTAAATAAATTGTTTAAAATTCCTTCAATTGTTCAATTAATTTGGGCCAGATAGATTTCAGCATTGAGTGAAATTATGAAAAACCCAGGTGACGCCCTGAAGCAGTGTTACCAAACTTGTCATTTCTGCGAACAAAATCCTGGAGTTTACTTTTTTCGATTTGAAACTTGACACTTTTTGAAATTCATTCATAGACTTTGAACTTTGCTGGGACTGTAAAATACTTTCAATTTCAACAATCAAATTTTGTTTCTCAAGATATAAGCTCAGGGATTATGTCCGGAAAAAAATGCTTAATTTGGCAACTCTGACTCAAAATCAAAACTCAGATATTTTTTGAGAAAACTAAGATCTGGGTTGAAAGGCCCTGGTGCGATTAACTCAACAGCTAAAAGAGCATTAAGCGAGCGTATGCGCACTCCACCGTAGTCTGTAGGTAACTGACGTCACAGTAGCGAGAACGCTATTGGTTACCACAGACATGACAGAAATCTCAAAATCTGGTTCTCTTGCAGACGACCATGCTCCCTCCACTATATACTCCCTCACGGTCCGTTGTCGAAGAGTCGACGTCGAACAGGTCGCGCTGAGGCATGGACGCCATCCCTATCCCATTTTTGCACAAGCTCTGAACTGCTGGCAGTCCTTTCCCGTAACGAGTAGCGCACTAAAGCTCTATCTTGACGAACCGACGCAATCTTTTCCTGTCAGGGGCTGTTTTTGCCCCTATGAATTTTGTCGCGTTTAATTGTTTTACCAATGTGTAGACAGTTGATGATGATGCATGTATGTTGGCAATGATTTCCTCTTTTGACAGACCACTCTGATAGAGAAAAATGATGGGTTTCCTAATTTCTTCTGAAATCACCGTGATTTTTAATTTGCTAAAGAAATTTTTTTTTATCTAAAAAAAACAAATCATTCAACAAAACATGTAAAAATAAACGCCCCTCTTTTGCATACAATTTTTTTTGTCAGTTTCAATGCCCGTATCAGCTTTTAAACCATCACAATAGGTTTTCGGTATTGTGGGAAAAGCAAAATTGGTAAACTTTTGAAGAAATTCCATGTTGTATTGTTTGTTTAAACCTCGCTTTTTTAAGTAATTTTGCTGCATTATGACTGTTTCCGATTAGGCATACGCATATTCTGAAATAAAGCCCTGAAATATTAAAACTTTTCTCTCAAAATCATTGGTCATACCTGTACTTCCTGCAGATTATGCTCCTCACGAACGATTCGCGCAGTGGTTTTTGAATTAGGAGTTAGAAGATGCCCATCTCTCAGAACGTATGTTGTTCACGGATGAAGCTACCTTCAACCGTGATGGAATGCTCAATTTCCATAATCTTCACGAATGGCAAACGAACGACCCTCATGTCATCCTTGAACATGGATACCAACATCGCTATACTGTCAATGTTTGGGCAGGTATCGTTCATAATTAAATCATTGGCTTTTACATTCTCACTGGGAACGCTTACAGAATCTTTCTTGAAGAAGTCCTTTAGGATTTATTGGTCGATGTTCCATTGGATATTCGTAGAAGAATGTGGTTTCAGCATGATGGAGCTCCGGCACATTTTGCTGTGAATGTGAGACGTTTTCTTGACCAATTTCCAAATCGATGGATTGGTCGAAATGGTGCTGTGTCCTGGCCGCCAAGATCTCCTGATCTAACTCCGTTAGATTTATTTTTTGTGGGGGGCACATGAAAAGGCTTGTTTCTGAAACACCTGTGGAGTCGGAAGATCTTGTCGCCAGAATTACAGTCGCTGCTGGATATATCGCTGAGATGCCTTGAGTCTTTGGCAACGTACTGAACTCCCTCCTACGAAGGTATCGCACTTGTATCGATGCTCATGGTGGACATTTTGAACAATAACCGTGATGAGGTCCTCGCTACTAATAAATTATCTGTTTCAAATTAGTTTTTGAATAACCCTCTTGTGTATTAATAAGCATAGTATAGATAATAATGATTATCAGCGTTCTTATTTTATATATCAGGTTATCACAAAAACGAAGCGGTTTTTAAACTTTTTTCATTGATGAAATAGGGCTTATATCAATATTTTCTATGAGTAACCGAAGTTTGTACCAACAATTTTGCAACACCCTGTATGGTTACATTCTGTTTTATTTGAGTTAAGTTTTGTTAGCTGGCAAGTCAACACTTCATGTTTATGCTCCGTACTCTTGACTCCATCTTGTCCTTTCTGTCGTATTCTATTATTCATATACACACCATTCACCAATCACATCATTGTTAACATTTTCTTCCAGCCTTTATGATCCTGGTTTTAGTTATTCATTTTCTTAGTTCTGAATAAACTGTGCTAACCACCCTAATTTCATTTCACAACTTCTTCATGACGTGTGATTGAGATCAATGAAATATTATAGGAAATTTTAGCCAGGTCACAATAATTGAAATAAGGTAACGAGAATTACACGCATGAGAAATAGTATTTCCACGCAGGATCTTTGAGCATGAAAATTGGATGAAGTTTATGCAACATGTTGAATGTTGAAAAAAGTAACCGGTGCTTCAAATTGGACAGCAGTGAACAAAAAAAATATTCTGTTTGAAAATAAAAAATTTATTTGTAACTAAAAGATGAGTTTACCTAACTGGGCTCAACTAGGAGACCTTACTCCCAAGGTGAATTTATAGTTTCTGTATTTTAGGGGCCTAGTTCATCCATGGGTATATTTATGCTGAAAAACAAAAAATTGTTCTGGTTCAACTATTTGTTGAGGGACTGCAGAAGTATTATATGTTGGTATTTAACATGAGCTTTTGTGAAATACAGAACTCTTTTATTTCATTGAATTGCGAGTGAAAATGACATAAATTCTATTGATTCACTTGTCGTTCGTTGTTACAGATGATCAAAAAGGCATATTGTTCCCTACAAACTATGCATGTAAAATGAATCATGTGGTAAACCTCAGTAGAGAAATGCCTTTAAAAGGGAAAAAATTTTATTTAAAATGTTGGCAATATCCTAATGTGCTGATGAGCGATTTAAATCACCACAAAAACTGCGTGACTTCTGAATGGCTGTCCAACATAACTTGAAAAGAACACGTGCTATAAGTTTAAAGTTACCTAACTTGATGATAATTTAATGCTCTCAGGCATTTTCACAATTACCGAGATTAAATTATCAGAGCCATTACATTAAACACACAGCTATGATGCTAGCAGGTTCAATCTCGAACCGCTACGACAGCTTCTTAAGCAGTACAGTTTGGGCGGAGTGCGGCCGATGGCAATAGAGCTGCATGGTAAAAAAGTGCCGTCTCGGGCAGACCTCAAAGTATTCTAAATAAAAGTTGATGAATGAATAAGCTTAGTTAAAAATAAATAAAAACCAGTTCCACATTTTATTTCAATCAGCATGTATCAAGCATTCATTAAATAAAGTTAAATCTTGCACCCACCTTGAAACTTACTGGGCACATTTCAAGAGGCATATGTTAAGAGAAAAATCTTCATAGTTGAAGTATGACAAGACCTAGTACTTTGCAATGTTGGAATTTAAAAACGAAGAACACTGCTCGTAGGTTAAGCATTATTTAATATTACATATCGTCAAATCTTTAAAACGTTTCGGAGTCCTGCTCCATCCTCAGTAAGTACAGTCTGAAAAAACGTAAGAAAACAAAAGTTCGTCACACATGTTAAAAAAGAAAAATTGATAAAAAACTCATGTAAAAACTTCCAGTGGATAAGAACTATTCATAATGTTTAAAACGGATTTTTCTTTGGCTATGTACATAGATTCTAAAATTCTTAGTTCCGAATCATTAAAAGCTTTACACAATATTTCAAATTGGTCTTCAGCGACTCCAGCACCGATAACTAACTCTCCGGTACGGCACCCACGTCAAAGTTGCTCCTCTCAGTGTGCGTGTGCGAGTCTGAGAACGTGCATGGCTTGTCACCATCACAAGAACCACGCCCACTTCAACAGCTGCCCCACGTCGCTGCGTGACATGTTGTAGTTTAAACATTTTATTATGGTATAGCTTTGCCATAGAAACATAATTTAGCAATGGAATAAAATACTCTGTTTCACTGTACACCTGAAAGTCACAGCCGTCTTAAACGACACATATTATATAATGACGTACATAAAATAAGAGCACACTTACTGCGATTTTATCGTATGTCATAATGTATCGTCCGTATGTCACGATGCATTGTTAACAATGCAAATCTCTTTAGTTTCTATTATAAATGTGCAGTTAATTCAAACAATTTACAAATTCTTTTTATTAAAATAAAAGTATTCTAACAAGTTCTTTATAATATGAATAAAATTAACGTATTCAAGAGCTGAAGCGTTCTGTAAGATCCCATTTACGCATATTTACGCCCAAGGAATTCGATTAATTTACTTATAAGATTTTTGTGAAATACTTCATGTGTCATATCAGTATTTTTAATTATCGCTTCTTTCACGTTTTCCAGCTAACATGCGAGAATTCATTTATCCAGTCGTTAAACTCAGTGCGGCTTTTAATCGCCATTTCAATACGCATTACATTTTACAGGCATGCCAAATATCGACCACTCGCGCGAACACAAACTTGAACACAGTCTTTCTCCCTAAAAACAGGGTAAAATAGATCGAAGATGAAAACTTGGGTTCGCCTACTCGTAACCTATGAAAGAACGTGTCTATCGAATTCAAATTCCTCTCAAACGAAAGAGTGAAACGTTCTCTGTTTCCCATATCAAACCCACGACCACGACAATAACGGTTTTCTGGAAAATACAGAAATTCTTTGATAAGCCTATCCGACTCAATCCCGCGCCGGTAAAAAAATTTGGATTCGCCTACTCGTAACGTTTCAAAGAAAGCGTCTATCGACTTTAAATTACTCTCAAATGAAAGAATGAAACATTTTTTTTCTCTGTTTCCCATATCAAACACACGACTCTAACGGTTTTCTGGAAAATACAGAAATTCTTCGATAAGCCTATCCGACTCGCGCGCCGTCAAAAAAACTCGGATTCGCCTACTCGTAACTTTTCAAAGAATGCGTCTATCGACTTCAAATTACTCTCAAATGAAAAAGTGAAACATTCTCTGTTTCCCATAACGAACACGCGACCATGACCCTAACGGTTTTCTGGCAAATTCAGAAATTCTTTGAGAAGCCTATCCGACTCGCGCGCCGTCAAAAAAACTCGGATTCGCCACTCGTAACTTTTCGAAGAATGCGTCTATCGACTTACAATTGTTCTCAAAATTGAAAGAGTGAAACATTTTCTATTTCCCATATCGAACACACGACCACGTCCCTAACGGTTTTCTTGAAAATACAGAAATTCTTCGATGAGCCTTTCCGACTCGGGAGCCGTCAAAACCTTAAGTTGATTCTTTCGCACCAGCGCGTTGTCAAAATATCTAACTTTGCTCTCATCTAACATACGAAATAATAATATTCTCAACGTTACTTTTAATCAACAGATTGTTTTATTTGCAGTTGTTGAAAAATTCGATGCCAAATTTCAAGGCCGGAAGCACATCGAACTAGACCATGACGTATAGGACGTGGACCATGTATAATTTTTGAACAATATCATAGCAGAGGAGCATAATTTTTTTTTGAGAAGACATTCTTGAAACAATTCAAGATATTACTATCATTTAATTAATCAATTACTCAGTTAAAAAATACCAGAACAAATCTTTCTTACCTATAGCTACAAATTGAAAAGGAAGGAATGGAATAAGCCCGTGAATACTCGCCAACGTTAATATTGAAGTGCAATGGGTGCACCGTAAAAGTTTGTTGACCTACCAAAAATTTTAAAAAAGTACAAACATTATGGAAGAATTGGTTGAGACGTCGAAACTATTACATTCAGAATGACATAACCTCAACATGAATACATTAGCTTGTACGAAAAATTTACCGCGGAAATCGTAGCGGGGGCGAATGCATTATCGCCTAAATTACCTGTTTTGCAGGAGAAAGTGTAAAAAAAGACATACCATTAAAATTTGCAACACTGACATCATTTCATAAAAAATAGTTAAACGTAAATATCAATAAATATCATGTGAGGATTGGTACAAAACCAACCCAAGTGGACGAATGAGCCAGTACAACTGAAAAATTAAAACCTTCATCTCCAAAAAATTAATACGATGAATCTATACTTTCGGCTGTTAGAATGATTAAATATTAAATTAAAATGCTCATATTAGAATATGAAATGAATTCAATCAAAACATAAAAATTAATTCGGCAGTGGTTATGTCTTCGACAAGTAAACAGGAAAAATATGTTGGTTCTGATTCGTTATGAGTTAGCGAAACATGGGAAACTAGATGAGGATTAAGAAGTGGCACATGAACTGTAACATATGGTAACTGCCATGTCGCTTGTAGAAAAGCTGATTGAGAGTAAAAAACAAATTATATTCAGTGCATATTGGAGCTTGTTGGAAAATTCGATACCAAATTTCAAGGCCGAAAATACATCAAATAGGACAATGACGTATGGACGCGGACTACATTAAATTTCTGAACAATTCCATCGAGGAGAAACATGGTTCTCATTTCTGAGAAAATATTCTTGAGAGGTTCAGGAGATTTTTATTTCGTCAATTCATCAATTTAACTCTTAAAACAATACCAAAGTGAATGTTTTTTACCTATAGCTATGAATTCTACGTAAAATAGGCAATAATTTCTTGAATTCTCTGAGAACGTTATTGTTGAACTAGACGCATGCATCGTAAACGCCTGTTGAACTGAAATAAATTTAAAAAAATATAGCCGAAAATACCTGAGCATCCTGAAAGAACGCGCTGAGGCATCGAAGCCGAAACATTAAGAATGACATAAACTTCAAATGAACGCATTAGCCTGTACGCAAAACAACACAAAAATCGTACCGGATGAATGCATAAACGCCTAAATGACCAGATTCAAAGAAGTAAGAATAAAAACAGACATGCAATAATAGTCTGTTATACACCGCCATACATCAATTTATAAGCAATATTTATCTGTAATGGTCATTCAATATAATTTTTAAAAAGATACAAAGCCAAACAAAGTGTGCGAATGACTATTTGATTGATTGAACTCCTAAATAAAATGAAAACAAATGAAAAAAAGGTAACGCACTTAATCTTGAGGCAGTAACCGTGAGGAAAAGACGAATAGCTGAGTAAAGGGTTGAACAAATTCTTGAAAGGGAAGTAAAAATCATATTCTAGATTTTAAAGAAAGGACATGAGCACAGGGCAAAATCAATTACAGTATGTATCCAGTAAAACGACTTGAGTGGAGCTCCAGACATACTTTGATCGAAGAGGGAAAACTTAAGCTTATAGTCTCGGAAAATATTGATATAAGCAAGGATTTGACACTGAGGTTAATTATTATTGTTTTTGTTTTCCCATGACTTAGTTCAATCATTTTCACATTCACGACGCTTTTCTGTAATAATTTGTCATAGGCATATAGAAGATTCAGTAACAATGAAAAATTCCCAGTCGAATCCAATATGTCATTTCACGAGACCCTATAGGCAATTACATACTGCAAAACTTTATTGTACTGTAAAAATACAGCACTTACTCGTCATTAAGTGTAGGCAATGAAAATTGTACTAAAATCCTGACTTCAGCCGGAATGCATTTCTGTTTTTGTTAACATATTAAAATGGCGTCATTAGCCAAGTTTTCGATTACCTTTAAAGGTCAAATACACAAGCGCTATTCGGTAATAATATATTTCAAGCCTTATAAATTCCTTCTTGAAGTTATACACTTCACCCAATCAAATATTGGATCTTTGTCTACACTTCAAGGTTAATTTTATTCTCAGTTTTCGGCACTAGTGCTGAAGAATGCTGCAATGCTGCTTATCGATAGCTATACTTACCTCTTCACTTTGAATTTATCAAAGTCATTCACCCTAGAAATTTTCCTATAAGATATTTCCGTTTGATATGAATTTAATATTTCATTTTAAGAATCAGACGTATCAATGCAGATTTAATCTTAAATTCATATTAGTATCCGCGGTAAACAAAGTTAAATCTAAATTAGGGCCAAATTTGGAAAGATAGAAGCATAAAACCAAACATTTTGTGTGTTGGATATAAATCTTCAATTATGCAAATATTCTATCATCAGTCTCATTGTCATCCTTACATATAGGAATATCTTTCGAATATAAAAGCTTTAATTTTTCCTTCTTCTACTTATGTTTATGTGGAACTCGACCCAAGCCACTGTAGTTAATTTTTTATTTCGCCCAGTGCTTACGAATTGTTTTCAAACCAAGAATACTCTTTCTGTTTTTCTTCCACGCATTTTCTAAACCCTTTACTCGACTATTTGTCTTTTTCTCATGGGTATTTTCTCAAAATGATCTTTTGTGTTATCTTGTTTTTCCTATTTTTTCATTTATATGTTCATCCATTGAAATGCTCATTCGTTCACTCGGGTTGGTTTTGTACCAATCCTCATTTGATATTTAATGTTATTTACGTTTAACTATCTCATATCAAATTATTTCAGTGTTGCAGATTCTAATGGTATGTCTTTTTTTACACTTTCTCCTGCAAAACAGGTAATTTAGGTGAAAATGCATCCGCCCCCCCTACGATTTCCGCTGTAAGTATTTCGTACAGGCAAATGTATTCATGTTGTGGTTATGTCATTCTGAATTTAATTGTTTCGACGTCTCAACACATTCTTTCAGATTGTTTAAATTTTCACTTTTTTACATTTATTGCAGGTCAACAAACTTTTACGGTTCGCCCACTGCAATATTAACGTTGTCAGAGTATTCACGGGCAAATTCCATTCCTTCCTTCTCAATTTGTAGCGTTAGGTAAGAAAGATTTGTTCTGGTATTTTTTTAACTGATTAATTGATTAATTAAATGATTGTAATATCCTAAATTGTTTCAAGAATGTATTCTCAGAAATAAAATTATGCTCCTCTGCTATGATATTGTTCAAAAATGATACATGGTCCACGTCCTATACGTCATGGTCTAGTTCGATGTGCTTCCGGCCTTGACATTTGGCATCGAATTTTTCAACAAATGCAAATAAAATAGTGTGTTGATTAAAAGTAACGTTGAGAATATTATTATTTCGTATGTTAGAAGAGAGCAAAGTTAGATATTTTGACAACGCGCAGGCGCGAAAGGGTCAACTTAAGTTTTTGACGCCGCGCGAGTTGGATAGGCTTTTCGAAGAATTTCTGTATTTTCCAGAAAACCGTTATGGTCGTGGTCGTGTGTTCGATATGGGAAACAGATAATGTTTGACTCATTCATTTGAGAGTAATTTGAAGTCGATTGACGCATTCTTTGAAAAGTTACGAGTAGGCGAATCTAAGTTTTTTTGACGGCGCGCGAGTCGGATAGGCTTCTCGAAGAATTTATGTATTTTCCAGAAAACTGTTATGGTCGTGGTCGTGTGTTCAATATGGAAAACAGAGAATGTTCTACTCTTTCATTTGAGAGTAATTTGAAGTTGATAGACGCATTTAAAAAAAAAAAAGTTACGAGTAGGCGAACCCAAGTTATTACCTTTGATCTTTTTTACCCTGTTTTTATGTAGAAAGACTGTGTTCAAGTTTGTGATCGCGCGAGTGGTCGAAATTTGGCACGCTGGTATTACATTTTCATGATCTTTACCCTTCGCTGCTAAATGCTGGAATTTGAAATGATCGGGTAATTTAAGGGCTAATATACTGAGTGTCCTAACCTACAAAATACTGAATTTTAGGCCAGTGAATTTTAGGTCAAAGTGAGATAAGCGACAGTATTTGCCATATATACTGAATAAGAAATTGCTCAGTCGTTTATGCCACTCTGGCACAAACAAAAAGAGCTAGGCTTCCTGTCTGGCTGTGGCATAATCGCAGTAGCAGGTACATATTACCACGGCAACGATAAGCTGCTGCACCACAGTGCAGAGTTGCATCATGCGTATACTGTGTTATTTTGGAGGCAAGCTCATTAGCAGGGCTTCCGAAGTTGGTACGTTCGTACAAATTTGGTACGATCTGCTCCAAATGTTACTTTGTCGAAATTGTTGTATATTTGGTTCGACGGTAGCCTGAAGCGGCGAATTTTTGTACATTTTAAAGATTTTTATAATTTATTCAAGAAATTAGACCCAACTATTAAAGATTAATATTAAATATAGCCTCATTTTTGGCAGTTAACAAACTTTTCATGCAAATGGGAGGTAAATTTAACGGGATATGTGATAAAATAAAGTTACGCAACGCGTTTATTACCAGTTAGAAGTCAAGAACTCGTCGCTTCGTCACCAATGTCACGCTGCACTTCTACAGTCAAAAGTTTTATGTGTATATTTGATTTAAATATAGAGAGTTAACAATTTTAATGCAATACTAGTTTTTTCATTTGCTGAAATTGTATAGCTATGATGTCATTTCGAACTTTTTGAATCGGGTCATTTGAACTCATTTCTGTGACTTGAGTTTGTAGTTTCTTGCAGCATTTATTCTAGGTGATGTGCAAACAAACATCAAACATCGGCATCTACGGATGCTTTATTTCCAATTCAAGCCTGATACATATCACCTTGTACATTGGTTTTTCAAATGCCTTATAACTAACACCAGGACGCCATGACGCTTTCCCCGGTCAAGACCGGTCCCCATTTCAGACACCTGGGCAGAGTGGGGTATTGTGCTTAGAATTTTTTCTCCTATACCCATCGGAGAAAATCGCCACCAGCGCCGGGACTCGAACCCTCGTTGCCCTCACGGAGGTAAAAGAACACCGTCTTTTGCTGCACAGAATGGTTGAATTGGGGTTATTGATTGCGAATGAATGTCTGTGAAGGTCTTTAGCACGTCACATTTTCATGGATAAATAAAGTATTTTTCAGAAAACTTGATCGGTACAGGGACTGAATTTTTTTACTTCGGCAGCACTCTGCAATGCCGTCAAAATTGATCATGAATCGATTGATCGCTAAGTCATGATGGTTGGAAAGCATTTGGAATCTGTACTTCAGCTGTTTCAAGGCAGGACGGTTGAGAAGTTTTAAAAAACATAAAAGATTTAGTGCACCCTGCAAAGCATCTCGTTTTTCATTCAGAGAAAATGCATCGGAATTTCACAAGCGTCTCAACAGCCGTTAACTAACTTGCATGCAATTTTTTTCCATCTCCAAGCTCTGTATTGGATTAGGAAATACGAGCGACAAACAGTGCAGAAATCAACTTAAATTGTGTTCCTCTGGCACAAAATCTATTCCTGCTTAAACGGAATATGAGTGCCTTATTCATATTCGCTCATGAGCATCAAACTAAATCCGGAATATTCTGCCAGAAATTTCTCTTCCCGCTAGAAAACGAAATTGAAATATTTAGTTGCACTACACGGAAGCAAGTTCTAAAGAAAATAGAGAACTGTTTTTGCTGCCCCCACGAGCTCCATTTTCAGTGCGAAATTTTCGTCTAACCCCGCAACACAGCCTTTCCATGTTTTCCGACAATCGAAATGAAAAAATTTCTTAAACTGATTTCAGAGCTACGCTATAAGCTGCCGACTCTAAACTTGTTTGCATCAGCAGCAAAAGAAGAGTTCTTAGTGAGTTGATTTTGTAATGAGAGACGATACCAGGCATGAGGCAAAATTTTACTAGAATCAGGCATCCTGAGTAGAACGTAGAGTCACTCGGATATAATTATGAGGTTGTGCCAAGGCCCCAGCACCTGGAAATTAGTGGTGTCATGTGAAAGTTATTACTAGGAGCATCTTGAATGTTGGAAAGCAAGAGGTCTGGTATAATAAAATACAACAGTTTACGAGGTGCCGCACCCCCATCGATTGGTCCTTATTTTTCGTACCATTCACTTTGATGCCTGCAAGTTTAAGGATCTGGTCAGTGTGTATGGTTTCAGTTCGCGAGAAATTTGTGCAGGTTGGAATTCCCCTTTGTGCTGATATTATTCTCCCACCGTGTGCGCATATGTTGAACGTTTCGCTGACGTAAAGCATTTGATCTTTATCACAGACGGTCAGCACAGCGGTGGTCTCAAGAGGCGTTCAGGCCAAGCATATATGAGCACGGGAATTAGTCAGTCCTCCAGGACATGAAATATCAAGTCTTTCGACTGGGTAATAGCACAGCGCTAGTATACGTGATTAACACGTAAGATCTCTTACGCTGTTGCTGGTACACAAGCCAGATTTTGATGTTTATCCTAATTTTGTGAATCGGGTCATTTCTGTGATTTGAGTTTGCAGTTTCTTGGAGCATTTATTCTAGGCGGTTTTCAAAAGAAAACTGTCTTTTACTGCACAGAATGGTGAAATTGAGGTTATTGATTGTGAATGAATGATTGTGTGGGTCTTTAGCATGTCACACTTTTATGGATAACTCAAGTATTTTTTAGAAAACTCGATCGGTATGGAGCAAGGAAGTTGGATACATGGAACCGGCATCGCTATCTTTTGCCAGTCAAGCTAGTAAAGCCACTTCTGCCGTCCCAAGCTTCGCCCACCCGGTATTGTTGTAGCGCAAACACTGTTGTAGCGCAAGATGAGATTAATGAAGATGGGTGACTTCTACTAGATGCAGTCAAAATTGTTACATCTTCAAAATACGGGCAGTAAACATTAAGAACATCTTTTATTTCGTTGGGAACAAATAGACGTTTATGGGAACAAGTAAATTTCTTTACTGTCGGGTTGTTATTGCAAACACCTCTGCTTTCAATTTTCCAGAAAATTAATTTTAAATGATCTTGACTAATTTTATACTGAAGTAAAAAACACATGCCCAGTTTTACAATGTTGTGGAACCAGTTATTAATGCTTTTAATACGAATTGACAATCCTTTAAATCCTGTTTTCCTGATTGACTCGCACATTAGGTTGACAGATGTCGGGCAGAAAAGTGATGTTATATACAAAGTGTCATCATCACGGGTAGAAAATACATTGCCGGCATTACTTGAGTTTAGATTTCTTATATCCATTTGACAAATTGTTTCTGTAATTTAATATATCAAACTCACCAATAAAATTTATTGTTGCCCCACTACAGCGAAAACCGTCAATATTAGTTTTTAGCCAAATTGCAATCCATCTGCAACGGAATCATTTAAAAGTTGAGCAGCAAGTTTGATATTCATCTTTTCTTAAGCAGTTTATGTGCTTTCATTTTAACTTCTAGCTAAATGTAGTATTGTTGAAGTTTGTAATTCATTCAATTTCAGAACGTACATGTGAAAACTTATGTCTGAACCTTTTTGGAAAGTACTATTGCACTTTTGGATAATGCATGAGCTCGGCATATCGGGAAGGTAGTTCTTGAACGCAGCATGGATGTGTTGCGCCCTTCGATGCCGAGTATCAGTTGCAAACTGAGCTCCACCTCCGTGTCTGGGGCCGTCACCCACTGAACACTTAAGGCCTGTTTACACGATCACTGAGTGCGCGCGTGAGCAGTGAAGAGAGGCTCAAACCCCGCCCATTTGCTCTCGTTTCAGACGCAATGACCAACTCAATGGCAGTGCGGACGATGCTTGTCTTCATCGCGCTATTCGAGGCTTGTCAGTGTTATTCCAGTCACCGAACGAGGAGGGTGTGTCGTCTCTGCTCCCTCCCTACGCGTTCTCTTGGAAAATTGTCCTGTTGCGGCCGAAAAAGTATATTTTTTTGAAGCCAGCTCTTCACCCACATTTTCCTCTTTTGCTTCTTCTTTATAGCCAAAACAACTGCTATAAAGAGGGGGCAAGCGCCATTGCATGTCGCCAAGCCACCATTATGCATCCTTTCTCTACCGCTTCCAGGAGCAGACTGAGGATTTTTACAGGAGCAGTTCTGCGCCACTGCTGAAAGTGCAGAATGACCGTGTCGACACTCTGACGCGACATGTACGTGACTGAGCGCGTGGTGAAGTTGCTCATCAATGATCGTGTAAACAGGCCTTTAAGGGGCTTTCACACGATCAGTTTTTCTGTCAGTCACACTCACAGTCACAGCTCTTCAACACCATATTTGGGCATGCGTGCTCTCTTCGCTCTCTATTCGGCACTCATTGACGGCTTGGTTTGACTGTCGCGTTGCTCCTGTTTGCGTGTCAGTGTCTGCCCGCCCGGCGTCTAGTGAGGATGTCTGCTATCGCTCTCCCGTGTCAAATGGTCTTTGCCTGGTCTCAATAATAAATTAGTTATTTTCCTGAGCAGCCTCCTTTGTAGAAAGTGCAAAGCAACGAATACAAGAGCAGAGACATAAGAAGCAAGTCTCTCAAATATGTTAATGAAGCAACACCGTATTAGTTTAATGAGAATGGCTTGGAGAAAAAAATTAGTACATTTCGAAGTTGGTTTAGGAAAATTTTTAAAGCATTTGCTTCCAAGAAATCTGTTATTTCCTGGGGGTAGGACCTAGTTCAAAGGTGCGTACTTTTTCAGTATTCATAATGATGCGGTAAACAATGGTTAATTTGTTACAAACATATAACGCATTCGTCCTGTTGCAGCGTCAGGGTCATTTACATTTTCAATCTTATTTAATATTCACTCAAGAAAACAGCAAAGGCACATTATTTTGTTTATTAGAATGAAAAGATTCAATATTTGGCCGCAAATGCGATTTCAACTATTTATCCGGCATTTTTAAAATAACACAAACAACTTTTTACATGAATTCTCCTTAACATATAATTTTAGCATGCAAATGTTTCGTGAAATAAATCTAAACGTTTATTAGTTTACCCGTATTGCTGTCACATTCACATAAATTATTAGATATTATCACTCAGTAATTTGAGAAGCTTATTATATTTTAAAATATTTGCTTGCGAATGCCAGATTTACGCGTGCATTCAATCATACAGTTCTAACAAATGTGCGCCAGATTTCAGTTATTTAAATATAATTACTGTGTTGCTAGGAAAAGAACGAATATAATTTTGAAAGAAAAATATTCAATTTACGAGCTGTACTATTACACGCTGGTACATGCAAAACTGCATAAAACGGGCTGAAAATATTACCTGGACTTAAAATTATTATAAAGAAGATTATTACATTTGAATTAGTTGTAGTATTTGTTAGACTTAGTGTGACCAAATTTTACAAATGCTGCGACAAGGAAAAAGAAATGCGCAAATATATAGTGAACGAAATCTGGTGATTAAGCCTTCACTCCCTGCTAATTTGGTTCTAACTCCCATTTTGTGAATGTTTAGCTAGCCATTCATTGACCCAATATCTATTTGCGGAGTTTATTCCCCTTTTTGATCGCAAAGCCAATGAATAAGCTTGCTTGGGACACGGCGAACCTATCCCGACAATACATAGTAAACTACCGCTGAGCCTGCTTGCGGCGCGCCACTTCAGTCAAGAGAACGTACGTGTGAACGCGAGTGTTTTGACCACAGTCAATGAGTGTGAGTGTGACTGACAGAAAAACTGATCGTGTGAAAGCCCCTTTACATAAGAAGAACTCCAAAACTACGGTGGACCCCAAGCCCGCTCTAGACGAACATACGAACGCACGCCAACCAATCAGCTGCCAGCAGTCACGACTGACCCCTGACGTCATCACGGCCAAAGCTTTCAATTGGCTGCGTATCCAGGCTTTACTGTGATACTCGTTTGGATTGTTAGTCTAATTTTCATGCTTAAACTATAAACGTTTCTGGGCGCAGTATGGATAGTGAAAGTCAAAATAGAGAATTTCGGTTACACTGACAACACTTTCTTTATTATTTCATTCACTATACATACACGTGAATGCGCATTCATGTACATATTTGCTGCGCATTCATGTACATATTTGC
>JACJUY010008367.1:20645-32621 GCA_014220935.1 Platorchestia sp. MABIK | reverse complement strand
CAACCGCATGCTGGTGTTGGCAGCCGCATTTTGCTGGTTTTGGTAACCGCATTTTGCTGATGTTAGCAACCGCAATTCGCTGGTGTTGGCAACCGCATTTTGCTGGTGTTGGCAACCGCATTTTGCTGATGTTAGCAACCGCAATTCGCTGGTGTTGGCAACCGCATTTTGCTGGTGTTGGCAACCGCATTTTGCTGGTGTTAAAGTCCGATTAAATATGAGTATACCCATGCCATTAGAGCTGAAGTTTTTCAAATGCCGCACATTTCACTACCAATTCGAAGGAAGGAAACAGAAAAAATGGTTCAATTCGTATTCTATATTATACTTAAAACTTTTACAATTTCGTCTAAGATACTGAGACTTAATGATAGCTTTACAAATTTTATTATCTAGAATAATTATATTTATTAAACTTTAATGAAACTAAAGTAAAGTAATTCAAGATCAAACGAGCTCGCTGATTTATTTTCATGAGCCTATTAAGTTATTATGTTCACACGCAGCTTAACTAAACTTAAAAATAAATTTAATTTAGCCATGCATCGCTAAAAAATTATTGAAAAAGGAATGTGAAAAAGCTGAGAAAATTTTCAATGAATTCGACAGCGATAAATACATTGAATTAAATGCATCGATATTTGCTTGCGAGAAAAGAACTCCAGAAATTGAAAACTCTTAAGTTTAAATTGAAATGCATTATTTACACTGAAGTTTTAAAAGTTTCATGGTCATTTATTCTCATACATGATATTACCACTAGAAAAGCTGCTGAACGAGCAACCTTTTATTCGTGAATTTTTCGGATTTATTCTCAGTGCAACAATTGTACAAAATTGATTAAATCTCCGCACATGTTCGAAAGCTTCAGGTACGGGAACGAATATCGTAGTTGATAAATGCCAAAAACAGTTTGGATATCTTATACAAAGTGCGGCAGTCATTACTGCACTTTTAAGGAGGACATGGCAGGCTAAAAATGCAGGATCAACTGCCGCAGGATTAAAAAAAAGATTAAAAGTGATGTAGGGTTAAAAATGCATCACTGAACCTAGTACTCGTACAATCATGTTGAGCTTCCATTAATTACTGCTTCGCTTCACTCGCCGATGTTCGCTCAAATTTCGTTTTCGTGATGAGCGGAAGACTCTGAAAAGAATCATATCATTTGAAAAAAGTCCGCAGAATCAAATCGTAGTGAATCTTAGGCGAACGAAAACAAGATCGCAGAGATAATTGAACGCATGGAAACCAGTATTTTATGGCAAATTCCTTGTTATCAGTAATTTCTTTCCTGCCATGAAAGTACCCCAAACTAGTTAACACAAAACCCGGTATTCTAGTTACGTAAATTTTTTCAACGTAGTAAACACAAAACCCTGTATTCTAGTTGTGCAAATTTGCCCAACATAGTAAACACAAAGCCCAGTATTCTAGTTACGCAAATTTGCCCAACATAGTAAACACAAAGCCCAGTACTCTAATTTTGCAAATTTGCCCAACATAGTAAACACAAAGCCCGGTACTCTAATTTTGCAAATTTACCCAACATAGTAAACACAAAGCCCAGTATTCTAGTTATGCAAATTTTCACAACATAGTGAACACAAAGCCCAGTATTCTAGTTATGCAAATGATATTCCCTAAAGTTCTCACCACTGTGTGGCCATAGCGAGACAATTACTGTTGAAACATCTCAACATGTCTAGATTTTCTTGAGTTCATAACATTTTATTTCAATTTACTTCAACGTATTTATTATGAACATTTATTGGTCACAAGCTTAGTGCAGGGAAAGGGACTTATTACTTCAGCACATTTTACTTAATCACATATTAATTATTTATATATTACTCCATCACAAATTGCACCTTCAAATAATGCTTCATCACATATTGCTCCTTCAAAAAATGCTTCATCACGTATTGCAACATCACATACTGCATCAGATTTGCAACATCACACACTGCAACTTCACATATTTCAACATCACATACTGCATCACAAATTGCAACATCATATATATTCCTTCACGGGTGTGTAAACGGTGTGTAGCGTACAATAAAAAAAGGGCATTTTAAGTGTTTGCGGGCTTCACAAAGCATGTAGATGCGTATGGGTATGTATGCTCACATACATAACCACATACACGCCCATGCACATTAATCACTCACTAAATTTCTTCACACACGTAACAATTCTCATTTTACTTCCTGTAAGCGTGTAATCTACATGTTATAATGTTTCCTTATCTTCTATTTCACTCCATCTACTACAAAAAAGGGGATATTTACCTTTCTATAACAAACAAATTAACAATTGCATTATTTTGACTACATGTTTATTATATAGAGTACATCTACTTATCCAAATTGGATACATAGCACGTGGCTTTAAAAAAAAACACGACGCAAGTTTCACAGACTAATTCAACGCTCATATAACAAGTGGGAATCAAGATCTTCATTTTCATGTTGAAAATAACCCACAAAATGCATCGTCAACCTCTAAATTGACTGAATCCTAAATCGATTGTCCACCTCTAAATCGACTGAACCCTAAATCGATTGCCCACCTCTAAATTGACTGAACCCTAAATCGATTGTCCACCTCTAAATTGACTGAACACCAAATCGATTGTCCACCTCTAAATTGACTGAACCCTAAATCGATTGTCGACCTCTAAATTGAATCAATCCCAAATGGATTGACAAGCTCTAAATTTCTGTGATAAAGCACCCAACCATGCTGCTTTACAATACATCCACCCAAATACCCCTAGTAGCACGACAAACTATGGTGTCAAGCGACCATCTTAGTTTCTTACTTGAATCTAATGGTGGTGTGTACAGTCATGTTAAACAACCACCCTAGTTTCTGAATCTAGTGCTCGTAAAGTCATGATAAACTACCATCCTAGTTTTTTAACTGACTCTAGTGCTCGTACAGTCATGTTAAACTACCATACTAGTTTCTTAACTGAATCTAATGCTCGTACAGTCATGATAAACTACCATCCTAGTTTTTTAACTGAATCTAATGCTCGTACAGTCATGTTAAGCTGCCAAACTAGTTTCTTGACTGAGTCCAGTGCTCGAAAAGTCAAGTTAAACTACAACTTGAGTTCCCTAGCCACAACGTTCAGTTGTAGTAATAAACTTTGTCTCAGTTTGCGAACTAAGAACACTTATCACGGCGCTGGCAGTTAAGTTAATATTTATCACAGAAACTTTACGGTTTCCTTCTATTTTAAACGGGGAATTGATTTGGACGAGGAGTTGATTTAGACGGGGAGTTGATTTGGACTAGGAGTTGATTTGGACGGGGAGTTGATTTGGACGAGGAGTTGATTTGGACGGGGAGTTGATTTGGACGAGGAGTTGATTTGGACGGGAAGTTGGTTTGAAAAGTTCGGTTCATTCAACAGATAAGTTCATTTAAGGAGCTGTGTAGACAAATGAATGATTTAGACAGCTGTCACACACAGCACAGCGGGCTGAGGATGTAACAGGAAGTTCGTACTGTCCGCTTGCTTACCAATGATGTGATTCTCGGACGTCGTTCGTCAAAAATTGAATATACACAATAATGTACATAGTGTACGTAGGTTCAGTCAGACGTAAAAAAGTTTGAAGCGCGATGAAAAACTTGACGATGAGTGTTGCTTTAAATGTTAGACATATTTATCAGATTTTCTTTACTTCTCTAGAAATAGCATTTCTCCTATACCTTCTTTATACTTTTAAACATGTACTATTTCCCCTAAATCTTCTCTATTTTCCTAAAAAAACGTAGCCGCCTACACCTTTATTCTTCAAGACACACACAGGATATTACTTTCCTACAATGAGCAGACGATTTTCAACGTTTCTAATTGTTGTTCAACAAAAAACGAAAGAATTCGAAACACCTTCTGTGGAATATTTAGATCTAAGGACTCAGTGTTGGTGTTACATAAAGTTATTACATAACCATCATAACCTCGAAATATTCAGATATAAGGACTCGGATACGGTGTTACATAACCTTCAACAGAACAATTGATTTAGATTAAATTGATCAATGCTATTCAAGTAGACTTCAGGTAGACTAAATGAAATCCACGTAGACTACAGGTAGACTAAATGAACTCCAGCTAGACTTAAGGAGGATTAAATGGAGCCCAAGAAAACCAAATTGGCCAATAAATTTCCCTCAAACCAATTATTTCAATGACGTTCTGTCGGCCTGACTAATTATTTTACTTTGATATAAGCTGAATACTTCAAGATATTTCAAGTCGATCAAATGGATCAATAAATTTCAGGGAAATCGAATGTCTCAATAACCGTCCAGCACACTCGAATGATATTATTTAGAAATCGATTAAACTCACTGCACCAATTTGAGTGAAGAGAAATGCGGGGCCTCATATTATTCACATGTTGAAAAGAATTCAAACGTGAATTCTGCTATCGCACTAAAACACATACTAATTTATGAGTACGTTACTATAGTTGTTTAGGCTTTCCGAGATGGTTTAGGCTTTCCGAGAGAGTTTAGGCTTTCCATGAATTTTTAGGCCTTCCTTGAAAGTTTACGCAAAAGTGTGGCCAAACCGAATCGTTTCGACGTCAACTACAATGTACAACACAAAAATTTCATTTATATCTATTTTATCTAAGCTCTGTGGTCTGTTACGTTAACTTGAAATAAGTTCTGACGCAGCTATTATATATGACATTTGTTGTCATTTTCGGAGAGAGAAATTGCCCAGGTCAAAAAATCGACCTCTGTAGACATATTTAGCTCTAGACTTCTACCTCAGCTGATAATTTATACGTTCAGTAGAATATTATTATTCAGTGGAATCTTAAAAGCATACATTTTCCCTAAACTAGCAAATTTAACATTAAAAGCGATTTTCAATGCAAAAAAAATTTCCTAAGGTGGTAAATTTGCGATATTTTAAGCAAAGGATTTTCTCTAAACTAAAAATTAAACGTAAACTTTTCACGGAGAAATGTTCAAACACGAATATAAATATTGGCAAACGACATAAGTAACTTACATTAAAATATATATTTGCATTACAACACGCTCTTATTTCTTCGATTATCACAATTAATCAAGATTAAAAGAAAATAAATTGTCACCGTACTATCATTATTATTATTACTACTATTATGACTACAAAGAAGCGATGCGTACAAAAGAAAAATATTGGAAGAAATTATTTTCTGATTTTTTTGTATATGGTCGTTGCGTATTACATCTTATTTTTATTCATTGCATTTATGTGCTAACAAAGTGATTGAATTTCAAAGCATATATTATGGATTTATTGCGTTCTTTAAATCTTAACTTTTTACTTAAAAATTTAAAAACATTACATTTATTAATAATGTATTGCATGCCGAATGTTTTAACTTTTTTCTCGAGATGAAAAAGAAAATGTGAAACTAATATTCAAGCTAAAAATCCAGTTGTTACTGATCTTGTTTAAACACACGTTGAGAAAGAAGCATTTCTTCACTTCGCGACCTCAAACGCTTTGAATATTAGGAAAGTTAATGGCAATTCGAACTTTTTTACAAAAAATCCAACAAGATAAATCTTATTTTATTTAAAGTTTTACCTTAATTTTTGCTTTTTAATTTAAGCCATTCACTGTTCATGTGGTAAAAAGTGAAGAAATGGAATAAAAATGATAACTCAAAAAATATCAAAAAGACAAAGTATAAATATTCAAGAGGCATGAAATCATAGAAGTAGCCTTTAACTTCCTATAAATAGATACGCTTTATACTTTACATCGCTTATTGCTTTTAGAAAGTTTCTATTCTTTAGTTGGTAGAATTCGATCCTTCACGAGAAGATACATCATATTCTTTCATATATGGGGATGAGTGTAAGTATTTCTAACCCCTATACTCAGTCTTTCATTGAATTAAAAACAAACTACGATAATTGTGAAAGAAACTAATAAACATGCGTTAATCTAGCAATTATTCATTCTAAACTTCGTTCAGGTGTAAAATCTCTTTTTGAAAATTTTCCATAATTACTGAAATTCTGAAAATCAAAGTGCCTTAGTGATTTACATCAACAAATTTTTTTTATTTCTCACAATACGCGCGTATCACTTCTATACGCGCGTTCTTACGCTTTTACGCTCATACATTTTGAATCACGTTACATTCCTAGGTAGAATTAGCTGTTTTGGAATGCATGCATTTAACTATGATACTTTCGGTATATGAAAATCTAGCGTTACAGTAGGTTTTATTTCACACCTATGAACTTACTTTATCCAAACTCATCGGATTATTCAGTCGTCGCATAGCCTAATATTTCTGTTTTTACTTCCACGTTCGGCGTAAAATGAAAAAAACGGTTTCTAGAGCAACACTCTTCAATTTAAAGAGAAATTGAATGTGAAAAAATCATATTTCGATAAATTTTAACTCTATAAGACGGAAAACTATGCGCGGGCGTCAGCATTTTTCTGTCTTCAGGGGAGTGAAAACAAGCCACGAATTACTGTAGCCCAGCTGCAGTGGTAGGGACTAGTTTTCTACAAATTTTTCACATAATTTTAAATAATTTTTTCCTATTCGCTCACCTAATTGTTTTCTTGCACGATAATCTGAGTCATTTTTTCTTATTATTGGTGATAGACAAATTATTTATTGATACCGCGGCCACTTTGCGAAAGTAAATTTTTCATGAATCCAATTGGAACATTTCAAAGTTCCGAGTTGTTGAAGCGTCTAATTCTATTAATAAAGTTTTCAATAGTTTTTATTTGATTTTAGCGTCTATGTGATTTTTTACTGCCGTGTTTTTCCTCTATATATATAACAGCACATCATCTACTATTCCAACAAGGCAAAGCGCGAAGTTAGCTAATTTTCTACGTTCCGAAACTAGCATAGTTAGCAAAAAAAAAAAATGTCCGAGAAGGACACCACTTACAAAGTAATTAATCACAGCTGTACATTTTCACTAATCATGGCAGTTTCATGGCTCTTATAATCAATAAGAAAGTCTCCCATTCTACCCTTTAAGCGATCAATTATTATCTTCATATTAAAACTAGCGGTTCGAACGACAGAATGATCCAGCAAAACTTTTTTCAATTAAATTTAGCGAGAGTTTTTTTGGAGAGGGTGGGTAGGTGATTTTTGCTATTTACCCTCGCGACTGAATATCACAACTTTCCATCTAATATACCCTTCTACTCTCACCCTTCCGTCTACTCACACTCTGCCTTGTATTAATAATCACGGGCATTGAAGATAATCACGCCCTTCCCCACCAGCAATTTTTCCTTCTTTCCTTGGCTGATATACACTTTTTCCCTTTACCTAAAAATCAAATTCTCCCCTTCAACTGATAATCACATCGTTCTCATTAATCCCTTCTTTCCATATCACACAATTTCCTCTAATCCCATACAGCTAATCTCACACTTTCCTCGACTACTTATCATGCTGAACCCTCTAATCACACCCGCCCCTCACCTGCATATCACACAATTTCATCTAATATCCTCAGCATATCACACAATTCCACCTAATCGTACCCCTACGGCCTAATCACAGCTGCACTTCTCGATGATCATATCGTTGATGGTGTCAAAACGTATCTTCCTGTCGTGGTCGTAGTAGAGCATGTTGAGTGGCATGCGCTCCTTGGCACCGCAGCACGGCCCGTACGTGGCGGTCGCGTTGTTCAGTTTCTGCACCATGGCCATGTGGATGTGCTGCTGCGCGTACAGGTAGTCGCACTTCCCGTTGCAGAAGTTCGCCATGTACACCTTGGGCGCGACGATGAAGTCGAAGCTGTGCTCCGTGAAGTTGATGGGCAGCGGGAATCTGCAGCACTTTGTCTCGCCGATGGAACACTTGCCGCCCTCCGAAGATCGGGCCTGGCGGTTCGCTTTGTCGCCTTCTTGGATGAACTGGACCTCGAGTAGCGGAGCCTGCAATGAAATGGGTTCTTTGAAAATGGAACAATTCCTCAATAGTGTTTGTGTATTATTTATTGATTGATCATAAATTGGTTGAGGCTTTTTGGGATGAACTGGACCTCGAGTAGAGGAGCCTGAAACGAAATGGGTTGTTTGAAAATGGAACAATTCCTCAATAGTGTTTGGTATTATTTATTAATTTATTATAAATTAGTTGTGGCCTTCTTGGATGAACTGAACCTCGAGTAGCGGGGACAGCAACGAAATTGGTTTAGGTCGTCATTTGAAAATGAATCGGTTCCGGCTTCGTACTTGTATCTTATACGTGGTGTTGGCGTTATTGGTGGAATGGGGTGGTGTTATTACACCTGCAACATAACAGGATGTTTGAAAATGGATTGCTTCTTCATTTGAGCATGTAATGCCAATGACTGATTGATTATAAATTGGTTGTCGCCTTCTTGGATGAACTGGATCTCGCGTAGCGGCGCTTGCAACGAAGGGGCTGTTTAAAAATGGATCGGTTCCTCATCCGTGCATGTAATAACTGATTGATTGCTTGATTAGAAATTAATTTTAGCCTTCGGTTCCTCATGCGTGCTTGTAATGATTTATTTATTCATTAAAATTAGTTTTATCCTCTATTCTTCATGGGTGCTTGTAATGATTGATTGATTCATTTTAAATTGGTTTAAGCCTTCGGTTCATCATTGGTGCTTGTAATGATTGATTGATTCATTATAAATTGGTTTAAGCCTTCGGTTCATCATTGGTGCTTGTCTCTTACAGGTAGGAGAATGAAGTGGTATTATTGCGCCCGAAACAAAAAGAGGACTTTAGGAATTTAGAAATGAGTCCATTCCTCGTTCGCACTTGATAAGTCAAAGAATGGAATGGCGTTATAGTTATAGTGGTTATAAGTTATAATATAGTTATATTATTGTTATAATATACAATATAGTTATGATATAGTTATAGATGTTGTACGCAAATGAATCCCATGAGTGTGCATAGGTGTATTTTGCAAACTTACACGTGAGTGTGTTTTCACGTATTTGACGTACACATATGGAGTCACGACCCCCTCAGCTAATTTGACATCGTTATATGCAACCACATACGTGAGCACATAAAAATGGTTTCTTATCTTAATATGTGTACGCATTTTTTAATTTAATAGAAGTGTAACGAAACTCGTCTTTAATGAGATCCTTATCTCATTTAAGAAAGTTAATAAATAAAAATATTTTGAAGGTTTCGACCTCCTGGGTCATTATCAAGCTGAACACGGGTAGAAAAAAAAATAGTCATGTGCAAATCAAAATTTATCAACCATGCGACAAGAAAAGCAAAAATTCACGTAAAAAACAACTCACTAACAAAAAAATATTTTCCGGATATATATTACATCAATTTTAAATAAAAAGTTGATTAGATATAATTTAAAACCGTCACTTATTTTAAAATGTGAAGCGATTCTAATTTATGGAGGTTTATTTAACTGGATGCAGAATTCATTTATTACTTTAAAAAATGCTTAATCGAAGAGGGATATCGCACTTCCTTGCATGAGAGCGGACTGAAGAAAAGGTTGTGTGTGCGCTTGTGTCTTTGTGCACACGTACATGAAAGAATTAGGCTGAAGCACTCTTGCCAGTTTTAAAATAAAAATGATAGTAAAGATAGCCTGATTTTCAAAAAATAATTGCAGTACAATCTCTCCATTCCTTTTTTTGTACTATTTTAAGTTGAATTATTTTTGTCGTTTAGCCATGTCGTATTTTCTGTATTTCAATTCGCTTTTACAGGTGTTGATATTGTCTTGAGCTTGAAGCCGAAACGTCAACTTATTAAAATGATTTTTTAATCAGCTATCTTTCCTATCATTTTTATTTTACATGAAAGAATATGTAGATGGATTTGAAAACATAAGTTGTTTGATACAATTGGTTCGTAAGTGTGCTGCTGTACGCAAACATACGTGAAAATATGTATACAGATACATGTCATATATAAAGAAGAATTCAAAAACAGTACATAGAATTTGAAATCATAATTTGTTCAGACGTGCGTTGTGTGGAAATATACCCATGAATATACACATAACATCCACACTGCACATTCAAGAACATGAAGTAAAATTTCCAGTGGTCTCCAACATGTATAGTGGCGTGTTTTTTTGATGTATGTATGTATGCATGCACGTCACCACAAGACTCGAGACAATGGCGGCACAAGCGTCTCGTCATGCAGAAAATTTCGTCACGCAAGAACTAGACAGCAATAATCTAACCTAATAATACCCGTCGTGTGTTTATATATATTTTTATTTAGATATTTGTTTAGTGACCGCTTCTTAAGGAACATTGGGTGTCTGGGCTTGTGGTATCATGGATACCTAATTCCTCAGCACAAAATTAAAAGATGGTCGTTACATGCATTGATATGTTTGACATTTTATCAGGGTAAGTTCGTTTAGGATAGGTTTGGTTAGATTAGGATGGGATAGATTAGCATAGGTTTGGTAATATTGACAGAATTTTTTCCCGGGTCTACCTAGCTTAACGATGACATTGTCCGTGGAATTTCCACGGGTTCTGCTATTGCCTAACAATACCCATGGTTCATTTGTTTGGTGTACGGTTCATTCCGCTTCTTCCATTTCTCTGCCACGCTCATAAAGATAGCCATAATGACCGTATCTGTGATACGAGTTTCACCAGTGCGTAAGTACAGTAACATTTTTTATCACGGGTACTGTTAGGATGCATACATTTGTTAGTCACACATGTCTGGAAAGTTTGTTCAAGAAAGGTATTTAATCCCGTCATTTTTGACGTGCCGAGCACACTAGTAATAATAATATAGAAACATGTTGTAACCGTAATATTCATGTTGTGACCATAATATTGATGTTGTAACTATTTTATTAATGTTGTAACCATAATATTAAAATTGTAACCAAAAAATTAATATTGTAACCATAATATTAATGTTGTAACCATAATATTAATATTGTACCCATGAAATTATTGTTGTGACCATAATATTAATGTTGTAACCAAATAATTAATGTTGTAACCAAAATATAAATGTTGTAACCATAATATTAATGTTGTCCCCAAATTAGTAATGTTGTAACCAAAATACTGATGTTGTAACCATAATATTACTGTTGTAACCATAATATAACTGTTGTGACCATAATATTTTTTAATGTTGTAACCATAATACTGCTGTTGCAACCATAGTATTACTGTTTTAACCAAAATAATAATGTTTTAACCATATTATTCCTTTCATAACCATTAAACTGTTGTGTGGTTCCGGTATCACACATACGTGTATCGGTCAGTGGATACATTTTTTTGAGACACCCTGTACAAAGGTCTGTGTGAAGCTCCATCGTACAACATTTTAGATTCTAAAAATTTATTAATATAAGAGTTATTTAATAGATAAACACACCAAACGAGGTGTAAAATTACATTTTAAAAATTTCTTAGCATATAAGTCTTTAATTGACAAACCAACAAGAATAGCACTGATCTACGAAGGGACAAATCACGATAACACTGACCTACAAAGGGAAAAACTACAATAACACTGATCTTTGAAAGTCTATCTGAAGCGGCACCTTACAACATTTCTGTGTTAAAAAATTTCTTTATACATCTAAAGGTCCTTAATTAACGGACACACCACAATAGCACTGATCAAGGTCCTTTAATAGATAGACACACCCCAATATCACAGATCTACATAGGCCTACGCGGAGGCCTACCTTCTCTGGCATGTCGACAGCGTTGGTGACGGCGATTTGGTTGTCGTCAGGGTCTGTCATGACGACCACCATGCCGAGGTTGGCGCTGGGGTCGGCCGCCCAGTCTGACACGATCGGGAACACCGCGAACCTCCTCCACCGTCCCTTGTTGGGCTCCACGCTCTGCCAGTCCTCCGACACCAGCTGTGGGGGGGATAGGTAAGTACCAGCTGGGGATAGATAAGCTCCAGCTGTGTGG
>JACJUY010008366.1:2347-30670 GCA_014220935.1 Platorchestia sp. MABIK | reverse complement strand
CCGACAACTGGCATTTTTAACTAGCGATAATGGTCCCTTCCTGTTCACCCTCGACTTGTAACATTACCTAACTCATCTCGTAATTATTGTAAAGCATTCATGTGAAAAACCATACATTTTTGTGTGATCATCCATTTATTTTCAAATAAAATGATTAACAACTAATGATCGTTATGTTAAATGATGTTATTAGAAATACAAAATTTGTAATTTTCGTGTACCTCATGCTTATATATGTATTTTTTACGCTTTCCTCGAAATAACATTTTTGAACATCGGCCGAAACAAGTGATTCGCATAGTATTTTCTGGCGTCAAGAATCGCGAAGTTTGATGCCATGTATATGTGAACTGTCAAAAGTCATGAAGTTGTGTTATCTCTTATAATTCTCATTACATGCATCATCAAATGTAGTTTAAGCAAGATTAGGAGTACATTGCCCTCAATCATTTTTCGACAAGTGACATGGGTATTACAATACTCGTGTGTGTGTATCATCTAAGTGTATTAACTTTAAGATTTTTTAAAAACCAATGATGGTACGTTTGTACCAGCTCTATTGGAAATAAACTGTTTTTATTTTTTATTTTTCTTTCTTTCTTTCTACTATGACTGTCGAGGTTTAAATGCCTCTATCGTAACGAGAGGCGTCAGCCGACCCCTACACTCGTTTCGTGACACAAGCATCAACCACTTCTCTGGGAGTTTTCACTTGCCTAGGCATACATAGGTGGGGAGTAGTTTTACTGAAGATAAGGACACTTGTTAATAGTACTGAGGCGTAAGAACTGCATGGTATTGAGAACGAAAAAGGAACCGAAGTGTGCAGTCATTGTTTCATCTATGTTTATGCTTTTGTGCATTTATCGTTTAAAGGCATATTTTTTACGCCATTATCCCTAAGGGCATATTTTTTTACGTTTTTACTGTCCTTTCAAAATTATATCCTTACATACGGTCTATAGCTATGACACATTTCATGTACAAAATATTTTTAAATAAACGGTTTCTTTTTTCTAGTAATATTTAAAAAAATTAATGGATTATAATCTACACATGATAATTTTCTTTGCTTATTTTATTGTCACGAATCATAGTTTTTGTTCTGCCATAATAAAGAGGAAAATTCAGCCGGCGATTTTAGTTACACCATACGTAAAGCTTAAAACCAATTTACGATGTATACTTAACTCAAACTGTTTCAAATATCCATTTTGCGAAGAATATTTTTCAAAAATGTCGTTAGGAACCTGACCCTGCTGCGCACGGCTTATCAGCGTCTACACTGAACTCCCACTGATGATCTAGAGAAAACTCCGCATCCTATTTTCAGCTATAAGATGGGTAAAGTTCAATTTCTTTTTTCTTACACCAGATAATACAACTATTCCACTAAGACATAGAGAGAAATTCCGGTTCGTCCCGAGTTTTAGTAATCATATTAGTCCTACACTTTGTTGTGTAGATCCGATCTGGAACGAAATTTTTTTTTTGTTGGAACAAGTTAAGACTGACTCGCATAGAATCTTAATCACTTTATTTAGAAGTATTCTTCGGCTATACGGCGCGTCGCAGTTCTCCAAGGAAACAGGAACGGGAAACGAGAACAAACAACTTGCAAGCGCAAACGCACCAACACAACTGTAAGAGAAAATTATCCCTAGATTAACGATCTAATAATGAACTAGGTTTATCTAGTATTGAAAGTATGACAGCAGATTATACTCTGAATTTCAAACACTAACTCTTACCGAGAAACGAAACGGAGTAACTTTATTTTTCACTTGTGTACACGGCCCGCCAAAAATGACGGGATTGAATACCTTTCTTGAACACATTTTCCAGATGGGGATGACAAACAAATAAATTCATCTTAACAGTACCCGTGATAAAAAATATTCATGTACATGCGCAATGGTGAAATTGTATCACAGATACGGTCATTATAACTATACTTATGAGCGTGACAGAAAAGTGGAAGAAACTGACTCCAAACAAATAAACCAAGGGTAATATTAGGTAATAGCAGGAGCCGTGAAAATTCCACAGACAATGTCATCGTTGAGCTAGGAACACCAGTGAAAAAATTCCGCCAACATTGTCTATCCTCTGCTAACCTATTCTATACTAGCCTATCCTGATAAAATGTCAAACATGTCAATGCGTGTTAGGCCATCTTTCAATACACTGAGGAATTCGGTATCCATGATACCGCACACTCAGACATCCTATGTTTCTTAAAAGCGGACACCAAACAGATTTATAAATAAATATATAAATAAACACACAACGGGTATTATTAGGTTAGATTGCTGTTTCCGACAATGTGAAGACATTTATAAAAAACAGCGACATACGCAGATGCAGCAGAGGCAGCAGAAGATTAAATTGAAGGTTGATTCTTCTTAAAGAATAGTAGAGAAATCTAGTTCGTAGGAATTAGCGAATAAATCACTCTTCATTAATTATCAATTCCGTTTATGTAGCAAATTTCGTCACATACTCACTTTATACGTTAAGGCTTTAAGGTTTTAATTGGCCCTTGGGCACGTTAAAACAACTTTTTCCACATCCAATGATATATCTGAATAATTGCTCTACGATAAAAACTTTCGGAGAAGATAGATTTTAAAAAATAAATAATTTTCCCCATCTGTTCCCTCCCGTTATCTCCGTGATTATGGCGAAAATGGGAAAAAGTGTCCGATACGACCTCTACTTATTTCCAAAAATACATACGGATGCCAAATTTCATAGATCTAGATCCTATAGAAAAACCGTTACAGCCATTTCGTTGATTCGTGCTGATTTCTGGCTCGACGGTCCCCTCAAAGATATCTCGCATGATGTTGATTTTTAACGTAATTTTTCATGCTGACTTCAAATTTTAAAACAGTTTTACTCTATCTTGCCAGGTTTTGAAAATATTGAAAAAACAAATTTACAAGAAACACCGTTCATAGCATTTTTTCGCTACCACGTTTTAGTAATTTTCCATGCAACGCCGTACAATTTTATCGCAGTCCGTGAAAATAGAAATCACTTTGTTACATTTGATACATAGCAATACTAATCTTTCATTTATTTCTTTTTTATTTTACTCTAAAGCGAAATTATGGAGTTCGGAGGCTGAATAAATTCACCGGATCTATTTTTGCTATGTGCCCGGCTGTCTAACGGACGAATCCCAGGTCAAGACTTTTACACCATTTTCGAAGGAAGCGTGTGAACTATACTATGATTTAAAAGTGAATACTGGCAAATCCTGGGTACCACACTTCATCTGTTTGACATGTGCATGCAACTTGCTCGATTGGAGAAGGCAAGCAAAGAAGAACAACCGTGTGACATTCGGAGTTCATATATGAAATGGCGTGAGTCAACCACACCACAGACTGTTTTTTTCTTGCCGACAAATGTCACCGGCTTTTCTTACAAAACTCAAGCACTGTACAAAATTCTACATGTAAATGTAAATCTTAAATTTTAAGATTGTCAATGTAAATTTTACTTAGGAATAAATGTAAAATTTAGACATCTGTGGCTGACATTCGTCAGCATATTTACCATTTTGAACTTTAACTAATACGAGAGAGCAGCTGATCTAGGTACTCAACAAGTCTGAGCATCAAATTCCTTATTAACCCGCCACTATTCACATCATCGAATCTGCAGTGCGGTGCAAGCGCGATTAGGCAACGTCTTGTATCATATACGGTAACACTTGGGCCATGGTTCGCGCGCTGTACTTGTAACATGGTTGTACGGGGGCTTCAAAAAGTTCGTGAAAAAAGGACAGTTTGGAAAAACGGTCAAAGTCATAATGTTTATTTTTCAATATATGCTCCATCTAGGTCAGTACATTTCTGCAAACGCTGATACCAGCCATTAAGCCCGTGACACACCTTGCAACTTCGCGTGCTTCATGCCGCATCGACGAGTTGCCCAGAGCTCTCTGACCGCTCGGCAGCATGATGCCGCATCAGGAGCAGAAAGTCCAGCTAGCCCGATTGCTGTCGCAGGCCGACCGCGCACTGCCTGTGGCACAGGGCTGCCATAATGGCCTTTTTAAGGCCAAATATCACAAATTTTGCCTTTTTTGAAAGCGTTTGGCTTCGAGATTTTAAGTTTGGCCTTTTTCTGGCTTTTTTGTCATTTTCCGTGTTTGTGGCGCACAAGGCGTAAAACCGAAACGTGACAGTCGAACGCAGAGTAGTAACAGGATCAGTTAGATCCTGCTGAATATTATTAAATCCCTTGCGAATATCAAATCAAGTAATCAAAGGAGAGTTTGCAGATTTGCATAGGTTGCATGTAGCTCAGGATTGTATCAACATTAGTGAGCCGCAGTACCGAAAAATTAGTATCATAAACTCGAAGAAGGAGGGTATTTTGACGGTGGTGTGATTTCAAAAGACACCATGCAGTTTTGGTCCAACATTTGCAGTCCAACATTAGATTACGAACTAGAAAGTTATATGAGAAAGTGCGAATCCGAGTACATCTCAGCAATAGTTCTCTATGTTGTAAGGTCTTCAAAGTGGCCTCAATAATGCAAGCTAATTTCAAATCGAGCATCTTAAATCAAACGAAAATCAAGGGCCTTGCTCTCTAGCGCTGCTTCTACCTCTCTAACTTCTGCTGAGGATGAAGAGTCAAAAGAATTTGTTATTCCTTGAAAAATAGTGTAAGTTAGGTATATTTTTTCTTTCTATTTCAAAATTTTAATGACAAAAAGAATTATGATACTTCAAGGGTATCTACCTGCTATATTAGTTTACCTCTAAATAAATTTGGCCTTTGTCTTGGTAAAATTTGGCCTAAAATTTACGTAGCTATCTGGTAACCCTGCTGTGGCACGGCAGAGTCAGTGTAAGACAAGCAGACATTGAGCATGGTATCATCTCGCTGACGCGCTCCGCGATGAGCCGAGCGCAGCTTTTTTGCACAGCACAATATCGTCTGACATCTTCCTCCTCTCAAAGCTTGTGGGCAACTGACTGCCGCGACACCACGCGCTCGTGCAGAAGCCCGTCTGTCAGCAGCGGTGTTTCTGCGACACCACGTCGGCGACAAGTAGCAGTGACGTAATACAAGGTGTGTCACAGGCTTAAGTCCATCTGTGTAAAACTGAGAGTCATGCGAGTTGAACCATGTCATGGCAGCTCTTTTTACTGCTTCAACTGATGGAAACTGGGTACCTTTTAATGACTTTTTCAAGTTTGGAAATAAAAAGAAGTCGAATGGGGCTAAGTCGGGGCTGTAAGGTGTATGTCGAATGATTTCCCATCAAAATTCGCGTAGCACAGCTCTTGTGTGCCGAGCGCCATGAGCGGTGCATTGCCGTGGTGGAAGAGGACGCGCTGATGCAGCTTCCCAGGGCGTTTTTCTGCGATTTTCCTGGACAATTTTCTCGAAATCTCTTCATAATAAACAGCTGTAATAGTTTTCTTGTTCTCGTGGAAATCAACTAACAAGATCCCCTCTGCATCCCAGAAGACAGTGGCCATAACCTTTCCTCTTGAACGCTCAGATTTTGCTTTGACTGACCCACTTCCACCCCTGGGCAGCCACTGCTTCGATTGAGTTTTGTCCTCGGCATCGTACTGGTAGAGCCATGTTTTATCCCCGGTCACAACTCGCTGCAGAAAAAGTTCAGGGTTCTCATCCCATTTGTTCAAAATTTCCATAGAAAGATCTGCGCTTGATTCCTGCTGATCTGGCGCAACAGCCTAGGAACCCATCGAGCGGAGAGCTTACTCAGTCCCAAACTGTCCACCAGAATTGTGTGTGCAAAACCCACGGAGATGTTGAGTGTGTCTGGTGCAGATTCGGTGGTTATTCGCCTATCCTTTTCAACGAGGTCACGAACAGCATCAATGTTTTCCACACAAACTGATGTGCATGGCCTGCCGCGTCGGGGATCATCTTCAGTCTCATTTCTTCCTCTTCTGAAACGACTAATCCATTTGTGAGTTGCTTATTTCTTTGGGGCACTGTCACCATAAACTTGTTCCAGAGAGTCAATGATTTTGAGGTTCTTCCACCCAAGCTTCACCATGAATTTGATGTTTGTCCTGGGTTCGATTTTGGCAGATGCCATGTTGCTTGAACGGTTGCTGCCGTGCAAATGGCGGCACCTCGTTGTAACATTCATTTAATTAAGGGTTCATGTGAGAACACGTTATAACACGTTGGTACAGGAATGTTTTGGTGCATTGGCATCATATTCTTTTCATGTAATTTTCAGTTATGTCCATTTTCTACAAACTTTTTGAAGCCCTCTTATAACGTGGTTACCCGGTTTTGCGCGCTGGAGCGTCATCACCACCTCTGTTTAGACACCAATTTGAATACTTGAAGAGCAATTTTGTGACTTTGTTGTGTTTTAATTCAATGCATATATATTTTGCTTATGCAGATTATGACTGATGATGAGCTGAGGCTTGAAACGTTTCATTCAAATGATTTTAAAGTTCTTCTTTGCTATAACTTTCAAATTTAATAATTCTTGAATCAAGTACCTTTTTGCTTTAGTAGTTTTTTACACCCAGCACAACATTTTCTGAGAAACATTTCTCTGATTAGTAGAGGGCAGTAATTTGGAAAATGCAAGATGTCGTTAAGGCTTCTGCTTTAATTAAGTTATGACTTCTGTTCATTAATTAAAAAAAACACTAGTTGTACACAGCAGCTGAATAGTTCTTCATATCTAAAGAACGACGTCGTACAAGCAGCAACTGTCATTCTGAGTGAATCTCTTGAAAATCACATGCATGGCTTTTTGTGTCGGACTCTGTCGTGGACGGATATGCGGGAGTAATAGTACATTAATTGCTAAAAATGCGCGGGAAAAACAATCTTACCAATCATGCAAATCACTCCATCAGTGAATGTGTTCACTACCCCTTTGAAATGTAAAAGAAAACAATGAACTGTTGTTCAATTTTACAAAAATCAGTGAAAATTATAAGCAAAGTTCACAAACTGAAGTTAGCTACGAGGATTCAAAGTTGTGCCACGCTGCCGTCTATAATACTAGCTGCTAGGCATCTACAGTGCCGTTGTCCTTCCCTCAGTTTACTTCCGCAAGCTCGTACCTCTCTGCTACAGCCTCCCGTCTTCTGAGCGTTCAGAGCGTGGGAACCCCTGAATTTTTTCGCTCGAAGCACTCAAAATCATTATTCTGTTTCCCCACTCATAAAATTTTTGGGAAGGCATTTCATGGTGATATTCCTTGATCACCTCTCACACATCATGAGAATCTGTTTCACATGGTAGCTGTTTCACCACCGAACAATCAGTAACCTTCATTTAAAAATATTTGTTAGTTTACGAAAGTGAGTAGAAGAATATGGGAGAAAGATTATTAAATTCAATAATTCACTTTCTAACAAACATTGAAATTTTGATGTAAACCATTTAAATAACATAACTCATGCATGAGAAGCGTGACAGTCATATCATTAAGATCTACCTATAAAAAGTTGAAGCAATCTTGACCGAAGGAAACAATGGAGGACGCCCTTTCTGACTGGAACCGATCATACGCCTTCAGAGGCCTGAACACATCGCATTCCACTGCACTCAACGACGTCGATCCAAGGGAGCATATTTCATCGAAGATATCAGACGTCGACGCCGGGAAATGTTTTTTTGTAATGATCTTGAGTCATTTTGATTTGATTTCTTGAAAAAAATTTATAGGATATTATTATCAACCCAATTAAATGATAATATTTCTGTTGCAAATAGGATTTCAATACGTAATTGCCAAACGATGCTGCTTGCTCGTGGAATTCTACCATAACCGTCACAATACAGAATCGAGATTTGAATGCGCGACCGTCATTTGGGAAGCCAGGCATTCTGGACACAAGTGTAACTTAGGGAGGTCGTAGTCTGCCTCCGCCTGTCCTAACAGGGTTGGGCAAGAAACTTACTTGTTTGTCACAAAAAATTTGAGTGAAGTGCGTACAACTAATAAACATTTCAAGTTTCCATTCCAATAATCAACCAGGAACCCATGAGCGAAGATAAGTGCCATTATTTTCTTGTGTTCACATGAGCCTATTGATGCCATCTAATATCACGCGTAGGATTAGCAGACGAGTATGACTATCTTTAATTCTCGTAGTATTACCTTTTATGTATAGAATGATCTTAGATACCATAGGTTCATCTTAAAGTACTAGGCAAATTTTCGTTGGGATAGTTAATTCCGGAATTCGCTTCTTTTACGCAATAAATCCTCAATTTGGTTCAGTGTTTCTCACTTTCCCATTAAGGATAAAGTTGCAAGTTGTCACTGACGTTGTTGAAGTTGATAAATAATGATAAAAACGCTACCTTACCTTACAATATCACACTACCTAACATCTTGAAACGATGAAATCTTAAAAATGCGATAGTTATATTTAATGATTTGATATTAACTACGGATGACTTACCTATCTTATTTTATGATGGTCGTTGCGTTATCCCACCGAATTGCCATCCATTGTTACGATCGTCGTTCTTTTTTATTGTGATGTGCTGAAATCCTACATCACTCTCATCATCACTAAAATGATTCTCCGCTCGTATGTGATCTGTTCGTTTCATTTAATCATCGTGACATTTCTATTCGCCACTTCATTCTATTTTCTATTCTTTACTAAACATGATAAAGTTTAATTTGAGCAGCCACCACCCATAAAGGGAATATTTTGTATTGAATGTTTTGTGTTGAATTAATATTGTTTAAATGAAATCATGATATAATTTCAAAGATCTTCGGTAAGCGTGTGGTTGCAGTGTTTTAAGGCTTTGTACGTTCATTTCTTTCAAACGATCATCTCTCTTTCCTCCTTACTCATCTCACTACAAAAGGGTAAATAAAAGACATTTGCTTTATGTTATATGAATGAAATTAACTACGCATTTAACTACGCATCCTACATACTTAGAAGTATGAATCAAGAAACTGCTCGTTTATGACGCTGTATGCGGCAATACTCATCTGGTTTGTGGGTGATTGTTGACGGGCTGACTTCACGTGGCCAGATCGCCATGTTATCGCCATGGTTGACGGTTGACGTTTGAAGATACGATCACTTTTAATGAATGAGGGCGCGAATGTGTTGATTGATATTCAAGTGGGCGTAGTAGGATTCGTAATTTTTCTTCAATCAAGAGAGGTATACCTTCGGTCCTGAGTGGACCGAGGCAGTTAATGTTCACGCTTGTGACTCGATTGGTCGCCCGTGCTTTACTGCCGCGTTCTAACAAAGGCAACCCTCTCGGCTGCTTTCTCGCGAAACGCTGATTAGTAGCTCTGATATTGGCGTTCTAGGATATAAACGGGAGCTACTTCCTAAAACAAATATAATACATTGATAATTAATTCTATACATAAAGTTATAAGAAAATTCCCATTTAGATAAAATTAAGATTAAGAAAATATAACATGACATTGTAAATCGATGTTCATGGCATTTTCTGTCGTCACCTCCGCGTCGTATCGGTGTCCTGACGAGTAGATCCTCTGGAAGGTATAGATGTTTGGTATTCTCGCATCTTCAGACTTATGTGGCTCTTTTAGAACATTTATGGAATGAGATGCTGGCCAGTCACCTCTTCCAGTTCTTAGCGTTGTTTCCTTTTTTTCTTTGATCGTAGACCATTGACAGTTACACTGAGGAGTATAAAATTATGATGACTAATAAACTATATTGGAGTGACAAGAAAAAGGTGACGATGACGAAAACAAAATAAGACGGTGGAATAAAAAAGAATACATAATAGTCCCCGCCAGTGGGCAGGAAAAGCTTGCTCCGAGCTTACAACTTTTATTGGAGGACAAGGCTAGTGGAATAGCGGACTGTTGTTGTTCACGGTGAGAGTGTGCGAGTCAAAATGCAATCTTTACTACGCTATCAGCGCTTTTTATGTGCTCACGGCAGGCGGTGTAAGGAGGGCGGCATAAACCTCCCCCTCCCCAAAATCATTCAGCTCAAATACAAAATAATCGATTATATAGTGATAATTACCATTTCAAAAACAAGCTCGAATACGATAAATTTTTGAAATGAAAAACAACAATGGAAGCACAGCCCGCCATTATGAAATAAATTTTAAACAAACATACAGTCATATACATACATTACAAGTTAAAGTGGCTAAATGCGAAATAAGCGCTGGAATTAAACATTAAAGTAAGAACATTGAGGAATTACATGACATTTTAATTAGGCAAGTAACGCAAGTAACTAGGAAAACATTAAAGGATTACAAGACATTAACTAGGCAAGTAACGCAAGTAACGCAAGTAACTAGGTAAACATTGAGGGATTACAAGACATTAACTAGGCCAGTAACGCAAGTAACTAGGTAAACATTGAGGGATTACATGACATTAACTAGGCAAGTAACACAAATAACTAGGTAGTTATAGCTGTCAATTAGAGTCATTCCTCTCGCTTACGGAAGAAACCGTATTGTTTATCGTAGAGAAAAGATTTTTGTTGAAAAATAAGAAAATAATTTTTTGCACACTATTTTCTCCAACATTTTGCTAATAATTGGTAGTACCGGGATGCACCCACGTCAAGTTCGCACATTTTCATGAAAGTGTGTTGCAGCGTCCGTGTGCGTGAAGGATGCGTCTTGTCCACTGGTCCAGAGTTTATCTCATTGCCAGAAGTCGCTGTATTGTCTATAATGCGTTACGAGATGTCGCAATGCAGTTAGATTGTGCACTTAACTGCATCGTACATTGTACAGGCTGCTTGCTTACTTCTACTCATTCTAGTATAAAACTTAATTGTAGTATTGGTTCCTGTGAACAGATTATTGACCTTAGCAAATTTAAAATATTAGATACTTGTACCACCAACTTAGACCTACATATTTTAGAGTCATTATTCATTCATAAACTCAAATTTCTCTCAATGAAATGAAGAGTGCATACCCTCTGAAAATAACCAACCGATAAATTATTATTATTATACGAATTTTTTTTTGTGCTCATATTCTGCGCTTCTGTAATTTGGGGTGTACTGACTTGTCTATTATTATTTTTGCAGACTTTTTGTTGAGAATGAGGCAAGACTCGAAACGTTCAAAGTAAATGCTTTCAAAGTACTTCTTCTCCATTTCTTTCATTATAAACAATGAATAATTATAAGACAAATAGATAATGAAATAATGTATCACATATTCAGATAAATATTATTACCTGTAATTGTCTTTAATTTATAAAATACTTTTTATTACTCACTTGGGAAGTTGCGAAAATGACATTAAATATCGTGTAATATATTAAAGTTGTCACGTAAAGGCATAAAAAATCACGTTTAAAGTTTATTCTAACTTCCGACACTTACAGAAAGAATTCGATTTTTTGTGGCAATATTTTCTTAAGAATGGTTTCCCTTTGTTTACTATCGATAAACAAATTGGTAAATTTTTGTCTAAAATTTATGATCACACGCCTGCACTCCAATCATGTAATCAACAGAAGTTTTTCCTCAAGCTTCCTAACTTAGGACACCAGTCAATTAAGTTAAGTCAGGAGGTTCAACTCTTAATCAACAAATTTTTTCCACCACTAAAAATTCATTCTATTCTTGTCAACAATTTTACAATCGGTTCCCATTTCCTCTTTAAGGATAAGCTGCCCCCTGCTATGTGCACCTCTGTGATTTACCAGTTTAGTTGTTCACGTTGTGAATCACAGTACATAGGTTCCACCTGTCGTACTCTTATGTCCAGAGTAGCCGAACACGCTAGGCGCAGCTGTAGAACTGATCGTCCTCTTGGTTCCCCTCCACTGTCTTCTATTCGATCCCATGCTGAAAACTGTAACGTCCCTGTTTCCGTTAATCATTTTAAAATCCTTGCAGGTGCCCCTCACATGATTGATTTACGCATCCTTGAGTCGCTATACATCTTTAAGCTTAAACCCCCTCTAAATGATACTCAAAGTGCTTTTCCTCTTTTCATGGCAAATACGTGATATTAATTTAGGTTTTTATTTGTTTTTATTTTTATTTTTAGTTTTAGATCAACTTTTTTCCGTCTTTGTTGTAGTATTCTTTTGTATAGTGTAATGTTAATTTACTCAAATTCGTTTTATTTTGTAGCAGAATTATTTTTCTTTTGCTGAGGATGAAGTGTTTAGTTCGAAATGTTCAATTTTATTCGTTTAGACTTTACTATTTGTCTTAATAAAATAACCATTCGTACAGCGATTTTCGCCTTCCTTTTCATTTTAAGAATCAAACGCATAAATGAGGATTCAATTTTAGATCTTCTCTATAAGTTTCATTTAATAATAAAATGAAATACATTATGTTTCATTTTACACTTAGAAGTTACAGCCGTTTTAAACGACACATATTATACAATGAGTTAAACCAAATAACAGCGCAGTTACTGCGATACTACCGCATGTCATAATGTATTGTTCGTATGACACAATGTAGTGTTAACAATACAAATCTCATTTAGTTTCTATTACAAATTGGTAGTTAATTTGAGAAATTACCAAGTGCTATATCAATTGAATAAAAAAATACTTTAGTGCTGAAGCGTTTTGTAAGTTGCATTTTTTGCATATTTTCGCCAATTGAATTCGATTACTTTACTTAGAAAATTTGACTAACAAATTTTATGTGCTCAAATCAGTGTAATTAATTGTCCCTTCCCTTTCGTTAGTATAATTTTGGTCGTAAAGTGCAAAATAAAAGAACCTCTATGCTCACACTGGGGACAAAGGAAGCTTAACGCTCACACACCAAGGAATAAATGCTATGGATTTCATCACAAATATTGCACCTTTTTCGTTTGAGTCAGGAAAATGTGTACAGCCTCTGTACACACCACTTCCCCTGTCATATATGACATACAAGGATAATGCTTCATCAACGCGGAATTCTTTTCAGTGGCGCTGGCTATGATGAGACAGTTTTTTAAATGAATATTTACACTTGTGACCACACTACTTAATACTACAAAGTTTGTTGATTTTTTCTGTCTGTACGTGACAACTATAATATATTAGACGATATTTAATGTCATTTTCACAACTTCCCAAGTGAGTAATAAAAAGTATTTTATAAATTAAAGACAATTACAGGTAATAATATTTATTTGAATATGTGATACATTATTTTATTATTTATTTATCTTATAATTATTCATTGTTTATACTGAAAGAAATGGAGAAGAAGTACTTTAAAAGCATTTACTTTGAACGTTTCGAGTCTTGGCTCATTCTCAACAAAAAGTCTGCAAATATGATAATAGACAAGTCAGTACACCCCAAATTACAGAAGCGCAGAATATGAGCACAAAAAAAAATTCGTATAACAATAATAATAATTTATCGGTTGATTATTTTCAGAGGGTTTGCACTCTTCATTTCATTGAGAGAAATTTGAGTTTATGAATAAATAATGACTCTAAAATATGTAGGTCTAAGTTGGTGGTACAAGTATCTAATATTTTAAATTTGCTAAGGTCAATAATCTGTTCACAGGAACCAATACTACAATGTTGTTTTATACTAGAATGAGTAGAAGTAAGCAAGCGACCTGTACGATGTACGATGCAGGTAAGTGCACAATCTAACTGCATTGCGACATCTCGTAACGCATTATAGACGATACTGCGACTTCTGGGGATGAGATAAGCTCTGGACCAGTGGACAAGACGCATCCTTCACGGACACGGACGCTGCAACACACTTACATGAAAATGTGGAACTTGACGTGGGTGCAACCGGGTCGCCCCCTATGCTCCCGATCGCTTCAATGATTATCATGGTGGCTTTCCCGCTAAAATTTGGGTGCAGTCAAAAGCAGTAGCAAGAGTCGGTGCAAAAGCTTTCGTCGTGCCTCGAGCCGTTTTTCGGGCTGGGAAATTTTGATTTTGATTATCTTTGAACACAACTTGATCATCACTGTCTGTGGATTCTACTTGACGGTCACTTCCGCTGCTGTCTGAGGATAGCACAGCTTTCGAAGTAGAGGCCTCGCACTACATCATTGACAATAAGGTAGTCTTCTTCTCCCCAAGTTATTTCACCTCAGCTTTTTTCTCATTCTTTGCCAAAACTTAAACCTCGATAGTCGAAGAGGAACGGAAAATTAAAGAGGAAAAATTCACTGAAGGAGACAGGACAGAACAGGTTGGAATTTAGAATAGCAGGAAATAGCAATTGTGTGCGTTTTTGTGACTACCTTAGTAAACCTATATCC
Source organism: Platorchestia sp. MABIK (assembly GCA_014220935.1). Classification (NCBI taxonomy): domain Eukaryota; kingdom Metazoa; phylum Arthropoda; class Malacostraca; order Amphipoda; family Talitridae; genus Platorchestia; species Platorchestia sp. MABIK. The sequence continues at coordinate 16,427 of JACJUY010008366.1, read as the reverse complement.
AGCATTGGACAATGAAAACTACCAATGTTGCATTTAATTTAGTTTTATTTAACATTACGAATTGGACACGTGAGTTAAGGCATGTGATTGATCACACAGCGAATATTGAACGAAATGGCACATAAAATGAGGTTAAAACCTAATGCAAGTATAAAGTGTGCGCATGGATTAACGATCTAAAACATTAAAATGAAATGGCTAAAAAAACGAGAGAAATGCACACTGCGAATTATCAATGTGCGTTAGCGAACAACTACGCAATTTTATGTTGCACAAGAAATTATGAGACGCATAAAACATCATAAAGCACAACAAATTGGATGAAACACTTTTATCGAGAGGTGCTACGGCATCGGCACCACTAGAAAAAACTTAAACTCACTACTCGTGCAACTCACCCCAACGGCATTACGAAGGAAATGTGCGTCCCAAATTAAACCTGTAAATAGCATCCGTGACAATTACCCACTCCAAAATAATACAATTTCGCAATGAACACGCATATTGACGCACGTTAATTGCTGACAAATCTGGGGTGCTTTTCCAAGCATCTTTGTTGAAACGCATGATTACCTCAATCCTACATATATACTCGTCACGGACCAGATTTAGTTGCTTTCACAGTCCCACTTGCTCCAGGACGCCGATGTGCAGACGTGACGCTCATGTTCATGTTTCCTGCGAAGCCCATCTTTTATTAACTGGCATCATTTGAGATCACTGGAAGATTATGGGTTAAAACATTTGATAGTGCACTCTTAGCTGGCTGTTTTATACATCGTATTTCTCAGTTTCATTTTACTTTTTCTCCATTCGGGCAATTTTTTATTCAAGATAAAACACAGAAATCACTTTCTAACGAATCGTTCTGTAAACTGAGACACATGAGCCAAAAACTGTTTCTACATATATTGGTCAAAGAAAATGAGAGCCCCCATAAATGAATCATCATTTTGAGCAGTCACCAAGTGCTGTTATATACGAACTGAAAAGGAACTGAATGTTGATTTAGGACAAATGTATTCTCGAGATTATGTGGTTTATGGTGAAGGCTCTCTCGAGGGCTAAAATACATGCAGAGTTAACGCAGTTTCAACCACAAATAAATCTTTTAATAACAATCTCCGAGACGTGAAAAATTATCAACGCACGATGACTGAGAATAAAGCCAAACCGTTCTAAAAATAAACATTACCATTTTAAATAATAACTGTTTTGCATAACTAATACCGAAGAGCGCCTTTCACAGCACCGTGTAAAATTTTTGGCAGAGTGGTACCGATGTTACCCAGGAACAAGGACGAGGGTTATTGAAACTAGAAATGAAGACAATATTGCTGACGGAAGACCAATTTTTTTGAAGAAAATCTCAACGTTTCTAGCCACATGAGTAATTCAAGCTGGTCATGGTTTCCTTTTTGCTGATTACTGGAAAAGATATACGATCAACGCAGACTTCTATACGAAGATCTCCTCAGAAGTTAATTACTTGGCTTTCTTAGTTGTTTAGCAATAGGTGACCAGGCAGTTCTTCATATGAACGGAAAAATCAACAAACTAAATCAGAGGCAGAAATCTTCAACAAATTTCCTCCTGGAAAAGTTATTTATATACTCTATTTAGGAGGGAGACTGTGTCCGTATGTCAGTGAGGTAATAGAACTGCCATTGAAATAATATTCTATGAAATAAATCTTGCAGTAGAAAACAGCCTACGTGGGTAATCGTTCAACGAACAATATTATTGATGGATGCATTATGGAGCACTCTGCGATAGGAAAAAGTGAATTAAAATTATTTGCAAGTCGTTTCTGAAGGTAACGCAAGTGCCAATGGAAATGCTCGTGAACGGCTTCAAAGATCTCTAGACCAGACACTCTCTGACGTTTTTACAAGGTCAATGTAAAATCAAAACCGGAACATCTTCGCCACAAACATTACACGACTTAATACTCTGTGCTGCTGATAATTCATCCGTTCTTAAAAAACGCGAATATGGCAGTTTTTGAGGAAGGTGAAAGAAAACTGACGGGAATACCTCGTTAACGACTATAGTTGTCAGGCTGAACCCTTCGAAATTCAGCGGTTAATAATATTATAAAGCCAGCTACCGTAACCAAGCTCTCTCAGCACGCCAAGGAACGATGGCAACAGAATGTGCACCTTACGCGCAGCTAAACCCTGCGAAGAGAAGAGGACTAAAGCACTTCCCTCAAGCCTTAGCACGGGTCGTAGCCCGTTATAGTTATAGAAACGGGTCGTAGCCCATAGAAGTTATAGCAAGGCTCAACTTGAAGAGGTTAAAAAGAGCTAAAAAACTACCTTGTGAAAAATAAAAAAATTAAACATTTATTCAACTATATTTATTCGAGTAACATGATTACATCTATTAAATCATTAATCATTAATAATCATATCATTAATTTGCCACCTTATGCCTTTAAAACATTACTACGTACAGCAGACAACGAGAGAATATTTTCAAAAGCACGGTAGACTGATCTCACATCTGAGATCACTGGGAGGACGCGTTGTAATATAAATGAAATTTGTCACGACTTCTTACATGACCAGAAAGCAGACAGCTCTCATGCATTGCTCGTCAGAACCTGTTTTGACGTGTTAAGTATTGATTTCAATTGGTCCAGCTTATCAGTGGAAGTCATTGCAGATTGAAACAGGTCATTTTGATGGAATAAAGTGAGTAATGCATATGTATACGAGATGCTCTGCATTTATATCCACTTACCTTATTCACAAAGCTATCATTTTATTGTTCTATTTAAAACTGTAATCAATAATATTTTCGTTCTATCTATCCACAGTTTTTGCATTTTACAATATCATTTGACTCGTCAGATGTCTAGAAGGCGACAGAAATTCTTAGCAAGACCTGGCAAGACTTTCTGGAAGAGAAGACGTTGAATCAGCAGATGTGGTGATTGCACCAGATACAGATGAATTGATAGACAACGAATACACTGATGCCATTTGTACTGAAGATGTTGATGTTGTGGATGTTGCAGGTTCTCGTGAACTGCATACATCTGGTCCGGTTCCCTAGGATTTGGAAAATAATTTTAGAACTTTTAGAGGCTTTCAATAAACAGATGAAGCCACTTGATCTCAAACTAGCACAATAAAGTAGCACCCATAGAAAGAAAAGAAAACTTTGTGATTCCGTACCAAGATGGGAGAACAAGGTATCAGAATATACAAAAGTTCACAAAAAGAATGACCGAGTGCAACCTAGAAGTACAGCTCAGTGAATGGAAGTATAACAACTCTGTATAATTGATTTGTCGCAATTTGTCTATTTCGACTTTGCTCTAATCCTTAATTTTGTGGTCGTATTAAGGATTTGTTTGGTTTCTATTGAATGTCAGTCTCTTTCGAGATCGTAGATCCTCGTTTTGTTCTACTAGCAATTTCAATCATGAAATCCCTCAAAATTACGGTTCGTTAATAGTCCTTCGCCCAACTAGGCTTTACGAACTTAGGGCTAGATATTGCCCTGACATAAATGGTGACCTTGCCTGGGGGCTTAAGGATTTTTGTTTATTGATTGACAATTACTGCGAGGGATAATTTAAGTTGAGTGAAGGCTTAACTGAGCTGTGCTTGGCTGGCTGTAGCGGTATACGGAAGATAAAGACCACGGTCCTTGAATAGCCCAATCACACCGGCACAGAACACGGAAGAGTTACGAAAAACCACGTGAAGTGGGGAAAACAAACTTTAACGGCAGGGAGAATTTATTCGCAACAAAATGAAAGTTAGTGGCGAACAAATAGTTAGGTGGACAATTGAGAAATTGTCAGCCGCTCGTTTTGACGGCTCTGCTTCCGGCCACTAAGTAGAGAAGATGAAACGGCGTCATCTTCTCTGCCCACTTCGGTTAACAGTGCCCTGGTGAAAAAGAAAGAAAAATACGCAAATTTAATTTAACCGGAGTTATTCCGTTTCGTGATAGCTGCAGGGAAACAGTTATTGAGACGGGTCGTAGCCCATACAAGTTACAGTTATAGAGACGGGCCGTAGCCCATACAAGTTATGGTTATAGAGGCGGGTCGTAGCCCATACAAGTTATATTTATAGAGACGGGTCGTAGCCCGTACAAGTTACAGTTATAGAGACGGGTCGTAGCCCATACAAGTTACAGTTATAGAGACGGGCCGTAGCCCATACAAGTTACAGTTATAGAGACGGGCCGTAGCCCATACAAGTTACAGTTATAGAGACGGGCCGTAGCCCATACAAGTTACAGTTATAGAGACGGGCCGTAGCCCATACAAGTTATGGTTATAGAGGCGGGTCGTAGCCCATACAAGTTATATTTATAGAGACGGGTCGTAGCCCATACAAGTTACAGTTATAGAGACGGGCCGTAGCCCATACAAGTTATGGTTATAGAGACGGGCCGTAGCCCATACAAGTTATGGTTATAGAGACGGGCCGTAGCCCATACAAGTTATGGTTATAGAGACGGGCCGTAGCCCATACAAGTTATGGTTATAGAGGCGGGTCGTAGCCCAAACAAGTTATATTTATAGAGACGGGTCGTAGCCCATACAAGTTACAGTTATAGAGACGGGCCGTAGCCCATACAAGTTATGGTTATAGAGACGGGCCGTAGCCCACACAAGTTATGGTTATAGAGACGGGTCGTAGCCCATACAAGTTATATTTATAGAGACTGGTCGTAGCCCGTACAAGTTACAGTTCCTTCCCCAGGCGAATTTTACGGAAGCTTAATGGCAGCAAAATCACTGGTAGACATGCGCCAAGTCTACGTGAACTAACCTCAGATGCCATCAAGTAGAGAGTTCCGTAGACGACGCTAAGGAGATCCGAAGACTCCCGTCCAGGCACTGATTCCCACGCAGTCACGGGTGCCGAGAAGAGGAAGGCGGGGCAGTGCAGTGTGATGAGAGGTAGGTTAGGCCCTCATGGTTCCCCCACGATATTAGGTCCCATTCGAACAGTAAATGCTCACGCTCACGCTCATCGAAGCCTTGGGAGAGCGGTCAGAATGGCCCAGGGGAACGCCTCGAAGTTACGTGAAGTGAAGTAACAAAAAGAGGCTGAGGCAGCTGCTCAGTGGTAGGTGTTCTGCTGCATGGTAAGGCTTGCGAGGGATTTAGAAAACGGTTTCTTCTACCAGCCTGTAGTCACATCCGAAGCAAATCGGAAAGTTCACAAGACCAGGACAGCCTAGCAGTGAACATGAACTTCCATTAATTGAAATGGTATTTGCTTTCTTTAAGAGTGCACCAAAAGCACTGGTCAAGTTTCTATTGCTGTCATCTGATGATCGTCTATAATGGCGGATTTACTTGAAAAATTGAAGCAGCAAATATAAAGTCTTGGATTGTCCGGCAGTGGTCTTGCTGATTTTGTGCTAAAGCAGCAGCAAATGTCACAAGACGACGGATCTCGTGAACGTGACCTGGAAAAGGCCCTAATTGACCCGGACGCCGATAAAGCGCATGTGGAGCACGAGCTCCAGCTTCAACGATTTGAAGTGGAACGCTACTCTAGGCCCGCTCCAGACTTCTCGTGTGAACGGCCTGAGAAACAGAGGTCACCTTTCTATAAAAATGGCGATGATATAACTTACTTTCTTATACGCTTTGAGCGTATAGCTTCTCTACTGAATATAGAACCATATTCGCTCGCCGTGAGGTTAGGCAATCTTTAAACCGGCCGTGCTGTTGACTTGTACACTTCCATGTGTTCAGAGATTACCGGAGATTATTTGGGACTTAAGAAGGCGTTGCTAGCTGGATTTTGCAAAACTCCAGAGGGCTACAGGAAAGACTTTAGAGTGGCTCGTTTTCTGCGGATGATACGTACGAACAGTTCGCAACCAGGCTTGGGAGGCTGTTTGACTACTGGAATGAATCGTGCAATTTACCCAAAACTTTTTGTTAGACTTGATAAGGAAAGGAAAGCCTTAAAAGCGAAGAACCGATTTTATTAAACTTCGGCAGCCTCCTGATGTGCCGGGTCAAGGTTAAAATCCCACCAACGTCCGCGGGACCCACAAATGGCAGCCCAACACAACTGGAAGAAGAGAATATACAGACTGTAAGGCGTATCGTTACCAACGTGTTTAGAAATTTATAAGAGCAGACATTTATAATTTGTTGGATATTTCAAATCCTTACGTACACACCTAAGAAGCGGGCTGGCTTGGCCTCGTACCACTACGACGGTGAGTTTTATTAAATAGAACAACACAGCTCAGCTCAGGCGACAGGATTAATCGTACAGGTGCGGCGGACAACAATAGGGCTGGGTTAAAACGCGCAGTCTTGGGCAGACTTCTAAGTTATTCTAGAAGAAGAAAAGTTACATTAATTTACCGAATTCAACCTCTATTACCATTACCTATGTAAGTATTTCATATCGTTCAAGATATCCCATTTAATTACTCAATAATGAGTTACACTGTTACACCAACCTTGAAACTTTAATGGGCACATTTCAAGAGGCACATATTAAAGGCCATTAGAGGAAAAATAAAAGTTTAAGTTGGAGACGACGTAGTAATTTTAAGTTTTAAGGTAATATTAAGGGAATAAGAAGATAACTTCTCATTAAGAGGAAGTAGAAATGTTAAGTTGGGCGCTTTAGGCGAATGTAAAGGTTTTAAGAACTCCAAAATAGGAGAGCAAGTAGATTCCCAAAGTAGGGCTTAAAGCGTACTAGGCCTCTCGGTAAGACTTATACTGGAGCTCAAACAGGCAACGATAACGTAAAGTAAAGTTAACGAAAATCAAAAGAAGTGATCAGTCAAAATAATCAGCCATGAATTTTAAACAATATGAAGACTTGCCTTCCTTTTTGATTATGGACCAATTTATGCCATTGTCACCAGAATTGCGAACCTACTTAAAGAAAAATGTCGCCACTCTACTAGAGATGATAGATTTAGCACACGGTTGGGCTACGGCCCATAAAACTTACGGAAAATCCCACAGCACTTCTGGGACACAGAGCTTGAACACTTCGTCCGGTGAGCTTCCTTATGCTGAACCTAACGGGGCTGCCAAACTACGAAACAACTCCCATACACTTTTGAGATGCCACGCCTGCGGCGAAACGAGCCACGTAAAGCGCAAGTGCCCTTAAAACTAGTGATGTACCGATACCATTTTTTTGGCCGATACCGAGACCGATACCCAGTTTTTGACCGATACCGATACTCCGATACTTGAAAATACCGATACTTTGACCGATACTACTACCGATACCGATACTTTTACACTTATATTAAAATAAAACCATTATAAGCCCTACATGGGTGTTATAATAAAATTATTCACTAATATATATAATAATATAACAATATTGACGATAAAGTTTTTGATTATGAATAATAATACTGCTCTTGCTCTGTTAACAATATTGTTAAAAAAACGAAATGAAATCCATTCGATAGATAAGTGTCACTAATCGTATTGCAACGTAATGTAGACTAGCTCTAATAGCAACTGGTTCCAAAAGGGGACCAAAACAATCGAACGAGGTTTGAACGAAACTTCAACTGGGTTTGGACGAAACTCCAACTAGGTTTGGACGAAACTTCAACTAGGTTTGGACGAAACTTCAACTAGGCTTGGACGAAACTTCAAATAGGCTTGGACGAAACTTCAACTAGGTTTGGACGAAACTTCAACTAGGCTTGGACGAAACTTCAACTAGGCTTGGACGAAACTTCGAGTCGTTGAGTCACCATGAGTCAACAAATAGATGCTAGAAAGCAATTGAAAATGACTAAATTTAATATGATGGTGAAATCGCCCTGTAAACTGCTAGATTTTGCATTTTAATGCTATTTTTCCTGCTAGGTGATAGATTCGTACTTTAATACTAAGTTGGCAACAGTCCAGTGTCATAGTTTGATTCGTTTTCCTCACAAAGTTTTTGGGTTGCGTCATTTTTCCGCTCTATTGTCGTGTGATACCGTAATTAGCATGCGTGAACAAATAAGTATTCACTGTTTAGCAATCTTTATTTGCCCACTGAGGTTATTATCCGACTATATTTAATAATAAATGATATTTTTCCACATATACAGGCGTAAAATAGTAGTATAATGTAGCATTTAGTCTCAGAAATAGCAGCGTGAACGCAAGCAGTATGTGTATGTACCAACACACTATGTGTAGAAGCAAACACGGCTCTTTTCGGTTTGGGGGCCCATCGAATTTTTATGGGTTTTTTTCGCCAAAGTATGTATTTTAGTATGAAAAACCCAAAAATGATAACCATTTTGTGGAGAAATTAATTTATTAAGTTCATTTCCATTAGTATTTTTTGAAAAAACTGGCGTTTCTCGGTACGTTTTTTCCACGCAAACTCATACAGACAGGAAACTATCATTTGTCGGTGAGTGCCTCCCTGACTTTTTTTTCATTTTTAGACCATGCCATACACTCTCAATCATTTTAGTGTGTGCACCTGTTGCAGGGTCAATGAAGTTTTCACTATGATTAACAGTGAGGTGTTTGAAATAATACCCTTGGTTAGGTAAGGAACACATCATGAATAATTTGTCCACAAAATGATTTTCATTTTCGTGTTTTTCACACCAAAATACATACTTCGGCGAAAAGAAAACATTAAAATTCGATAGGCCCCGAAACCGAAAAGATCCGCAAATACGCAACCAACTATAAGATTGTTCGTGAATTTTTCAAACGTTTAAAATAGAAGAAAAATGCAGGATTCGTAATGTACGGCGATTTACATGCCAATTTAAAATAAAATTATTGGCTTCGTAATATATGACGATTTACAAGCTAAATTAAAATAGAATTTTTGGATGCTTCTTCATTAAATTTACAAAAACTTTAAAACGCGCCTTCAACTTTATTTAATTGGTATGGTTTTTGTTAGCCTGTCATATACTTTGAGAAATCGAAATTGGGTCAAACTATATAGGTTTTTGTTGTAGAAGTATAATGATTTTATGTCGCTGCTGTGTTTAACTATTTATGGAACATAGCTCTCACTTACTGACCGTACGTGACTCATCGGGAATTCAAAGGTAAAAATTCAGTTAGAGGGCCTGATTAAACGCCGTAATTCAACAGTTAGCTAACTAATTTACTAGGTATGAATGGGCTCTTTATTTGATTATACTTTCAACTTCATGATTTATGACTTTCATTTTTATGATAAAATACGTAATATGGGAAAGTATCGGTAAAGTATCGGCCGGATTTTGCCGATACCGATACATCGGTACATCACTACTTAAAACCCTGCTAGCTTCGTGATGCCCAGAGGTGCCAGCGCTTACCGATCGGACAGGAATGCCGACTACTCGGTCAGCTTTTGCCTCGGCAAACTTTCCTCTCCTCCTCTCCCTGACCTTCGCTTAAGACGTAAGTCTTGTCATCGCGATAACATAAGTACATCTCCTGAGAATAAATACTATACCAGTGGTACGGTGAACGGTACTTTAGACTAATATTCTTCGCGATACCGGCTGCAACGGCGTCATTGTCTCCGCAAAACTCTTCCCAGACTCCAACTTGGACGACAGTCCAAAAGTCCCAGTGTACGACTACTTGGGAAAGGAAAGTTACTTCCCCGTAACAAAATGTAATTACGCTGCGGCTACTTGGATGGTTGGGTGAAGGCCATTTTTGCTCGACTCCCATTCTGGTACTTCTAGGAAAAGTTGACGGAGTGAGATGTGGAAGTAACCGGCATGTTTACTAAGGGCTGATTCACACCATACTGCCGGGCACGTGCCAGGCACATGCCAGGCACGCTCCAGTCCACTATTGTTTAATGTATTTCTAGGCAAGCATTCACACTAGCCGTGCCAGGCACGTGCCATGCCAGTCACAGTCCCGTACCGGTCGAGGCAAAAGATATTTTGACCGGGACGTGACTGGCATGGCATGTGCCTGGCACGGCTAGTGTGAACTAGCAACGGTTCAGTGACGTCCTAGATTTCGTTTAAGGAGGAGTGGTGTTATTTGTTTCTGCGCCAGCGGCAATTGTTAGTTCCATGAACTTCCATCTATAATGGAAAATTCTGACGACACAATGCAGTGGGATCATGCAAAAGGTAAGTAAACAATTGAATTAAGAATGAAACTTTATTTATCAGTTATATAAACAAAATTCGTTCATGTTAACTTTGATATTAATGTTGGTTTATAATCTTGAAAGTTATCTGTGCCATTTCCCCTGCATATTCTCAAATTGAGATTTGACAGAGTTCTTTACTTACGGTGTTATTCACGTTAACATATAGAGAAACTAATACACAAGTTCAATGCACAATATATTGAACCATTATATGACATGTGACCCTAAGCACACCAAATGCTTTCAGATGAAATGCTAATTAAAGCTGTGAAGCTGAAGCCTGAATTGTACGATCTTAGATCTCCACACTACAGTGATGCGGTGGCCAAACGAAGAACTTGGACAGAAATGGGCCAGCAGATGGATTTTGAATGTATGGTTTTTAATATTATGAATACTTATATTTTATCATTTTGCCATGGCACTGACCCTACTGGAGAGCTGAAATAATCTTTCAATGTTTCTCTGATGCCAAAAGCCTACGTTGTTGCATTTCCACCTCTTCCTTTCATTGGAAGTAAATTTGCTGTGTTTGGAGAGAGAGTGTCAGTGCTTTCCGCGACCGATGTGATGTTAGGGTGTATAATATTGTGAAGTATGCATGTTGTTGTAATGATTGCACTAGCATTCATAGGATTAGTTTTCAGTTTTCTGAAATATAACCTGAAGGTTTGAGCTAGTATACCAAATGAGCATTCAACCATCCTCCGTGCTCTAGATAACCTGTAGTTAAATATACTTTTTTTCACACAATGTTCAGTTTGTGTGCCTGGGTATGGCCGCATTAAATTTCTCTTCAGAGGGAAGGCTTCATCTCCTACTATTACATACGGTGCAACCACTTTGGTCCCAGGAAGTGCGACATCATTTAGCACATGAAGCTGGTTCTCTTCGAGATGTTTGCAAAGTTTGGAGTTGGTAAAAACTCCACTGTCACTGTCCTTACCATAGGATCCTACATCTATCCATATGAAACGGTAATTTGCGTCAACCAATGCTAATAGCAAAACAGAAAATGTCTTCTTATAGTTGAAGAAGAGGGAGCCACTATTTGCTGGTGCTTCAATAACTACATGCTTACCATCTAGTGCACCAATGCAATTGGGGAAGTTCCATTGCGTCCAATAGTCACTAGCAATTTTCTTCTAAGTTTCTTCACTCGGAGTTGGAATAGCTTCTCTCATTAGATTCTTTATTATCGCGTTGCATACTTGTAGAACAATACTTTGGACGGTTGAATGGCCAAAACGGTAGCTGTACGCTATTGTTCTGTATGAGTCTTCTGTTGCCAGAAATCTGTAACAGGAAAACGTAAAAGTAAAGTTATTATTTTATTCATTTTCAGGCTCTAAGTGCAAAGATCGGTGGGAGAGTCTGCGAGGAAAATTTATTTCGTAAGCAGATAAACAAAATAACAAAGAGTGGTCAAGCTGCTACTCACAGCACAAAATGGAAATATGAAGATCAGATGTCGTTCCTGCGCCCATTATTAAAGGATAGACAGCGAGTAACGTCTCTACAAGATGAAGCGGAAATTATGGGTCAAAATGAAGACAGCAACAAACATCAGCTCTGCAGTGAACAAGTACACCAAGAAAAAGACGAAGCTTCTGAATGTAATGTCACAATCCCTCAGATAGAACCTAGCAGGCGTAAAAGAAAAAAAGGAGCAAACTAACACCAGCGCATCTGGTACACTGATGAGGTATTTAGTTGAGAAAAAAAAGAAGAGCAGCCCATACACCTCATAGACACCTTTTTCGCATTGATGGCAACGACAGTCAAGAAATTCACACCTGCTGATCAACACTTCATCAAAACAAAAGTATTTTCTATGGTAAGTGACGTTGAACTCAAGTATATTGCAAACGAAAATGCTGGAACACATGCACCTCCACCATAGGCATGCCCCTTGCCAACTTCATCACCTGCTCTGTTCTTTCAATCTACTCCATCCCCCGCAAGTTCTCAACAAGGTGAATTCAATCACACATACCAAGCACCATCTTTCCAGCCGAACTTTACCCTGTTGCCTAACAATGAGGATGCTAACAATGCGACCCCCTTATAAAAATGTAGCTCTAGCAGTAGGAAAAATGATTTATTTTATAAGTTTAATTTGCGTTTCATTAAGATGAATTAGCTAATGTTCAGATGAAAAGGGAAAACGTTTATTTTGTAAAAGAAAATAGACCTATGGATTGTTCAAATGGAAAGAAATACTGTTTATGTTTTAGTTCAATATTCAATTTTAGGGTTTATTTGCTTCTCATGAAAATGAAATATAACTTCTTCAAATGGAAAATAATAAACGTTTATTTCATAAATTTTGTTTGCACATCACTCAATTAGAGCAAGACATATCGCAAAGGAAATGGAAAAAGCTGCATGCTGTGTATTTTTATCTTAACCATTGTAAATGCATAAAACACTCACGATGAACAAAATATGTAGCTTTAAGTGCGAAAGTAATGTGTATAATAACAAAGTACTCAGGAAATAATGATGATACATAAAAGAAATAAAGTAATTTTTTGATTGCTGGTTCTAAAATTCGAATTGAATTCACTCAAACCTATTCTAATTTTTCCGTTGGGAGAAAATAATGCCTCAAAATTTGTAGGTCACTATAATCAAATGTTAAAATAAAATGGGGAGTTACATATTTCTCTTACCTTACACATACAGCTAGCTTTTCTCTTGGAGTGATTGCTTCTCTGTAAGACGTATTTTCTCTTTCCAGCTCATGATGAATTTATGATAGAATTTCTTCAAAAGTTCCAATATTCATCTGAAAATAGTTGAAAAATTTGCTTTCATCGTCAATGAGACGTGGGTACAACGTGTGGAACTCTCCTTCACTTTGTCTGCTTTCCAGCATTGGATGAACCCACAGTTTCCTTTTTTTTCCTTTTCTTTCTTTCTCTTCATCATCTAGAGCAACAGCAATAACTACCAAATCGGAGGGAGAAAAATCACACATCCTTCCTTCACAAGTGATGATGCCAAAGGGACTGATTCGTGCACGGCTCATGACCGAGCCGAACATGTGAACACATCAGGCAGGGAACGGGCCGTGCCTGGCCTGTGCCTGGCACGTGCCCGGCAGTATGGTGTGAATCAGCCCTAAACCGTCAAACGTTCCAGCAAGCAAGGAAACTTTGTGCTGTGGAGTCACCCGCTCTTCCGGAAAGGAAAGTTCAGCGTTGCATTCATTGGTGGCCATACCATGTTGGTGGCTCCGTTCATTGATATCATGGAGCTAGAATATACTGGAGGGAGCATAGCCAGTTTCGATCGGATTCAAATTAGCTGCAAAAGTTGAGAGACTGGGGCCACGGTATACATAAGACAGGTAAGTCCACTTCAAAGGGAACAGCCTCTCCCAACCGTTAGACAAGCCAGCCAATAGGAGACGTTTGAGCTGATGACGTCACCAGCCCCATACCACGTGATTCACACCACACTCGCGGCGTGCGTGCACTGGCTGCCTTACGTATGATGCACCATGGCAGGAACTGCCGGGTTTCCGCACATACGTATTGAAAAATTTAAAGCGGCTGGAAACTATGGCACTGAAAAACGTGGATAATCTTTCATGCAATGCTTAATAGCCACGTAATAATTAAAATTTGTGTGCATACCGAGCAAAACCTTCATATTTATCAAAAAAAAGCTCCGTTAGCGACTTGCATACTTTAGTAATTCTCAAATTCAAATGTTTCTTTTCGAGTGTTCTAAGGATAAATCAAATGAAAATCCTCATAATGTTACTTTATATTTCTGAAAGGAACACCGAGTTCATCGTTTGTCAACGTAGATAAACCACAGGATGAAATTACTCGGGCAAACAATGCTTCTCGCTTCAAGAAAGTCTTCAATTCCTTTAGAACAATAATAATAAACTCATTTAACGACAGCTTCGGTCACAGACTATTTAGCTGTCGCCCTGGTATTTCTACCAA
>JACJUY010008365.1:17280-28039 GCA_014220935.1 Platorchestia sp. MABIK | reverse complement strand
TTAATAAAAGGCTTTTCAAAAGATACAAAATTTACTTTAATATTTTAACTCCAGATTTGTATTAATTATTCTGGAATTTTCCGAGCACCACAGCTCTGTAAATTTGCTTGGTCAATCTTCAGTAATCATTAGTTATGAAGACGTTAGTATTAATCATGAGTTTCTCATTGTGGAAGATGATATAATCAACTTACTTGGCCGAGATATTTGTTCTAAACTTAATTAGGGAACCATTTCAAAACTGGAAACTTTTTTCTACTGGACGTACGTCTATGAAAATTTGCAGACTACTAGATCTCCAAATTCGTAACAACTTATCTTAAACAAAATTTTTTCATTAGGGCATAGAAAATTAATTATTCGTTATAAAAAAAAATTGTATCTATATTTTTCATAATAACTCCGAAATTTACAAGCTACAGCAATGCGGTTTGTTGAATTTGCAAGTAAAATGTGTGCTCTAACAAGCTAATAGATCACTTTTTTTGATTTATTTCATTCTGAATTTATATAAATTTTTTTGCAAGAGGTAGGGTAAAAGTTATAAATTTAGGGTAAAAAAGTCTAAGGAAAGTTTTACATACAATTTAAAAGAAAAGTGATCTGTTATTGTTTTAGAGCACACATTTCACTTTCAAATGCAACAAACCGCATTGCTCTAGCTTTGTAAACTTCGGAGTTATTATGAAAAATGTCTTGAAAACTTACTTGTTTTTAAACAAAATTTTTAAGATTAAAAATGCTTTTGCTCCTACAGTTTTTAAGCTACAGTGATGATTTTGGTATCATTGGATGCGGAAAAACAAGAACTTTCCACAAATTTAAATGGTTTTTCGAAATTAATTCTTGTTCCAAAGTTATAACGTCATAAATTTGAATTTTTTCGAAATTTTTTTTTCAAATTTTTCCAGTTTTTCAGTTAAAATGGGAAATTTGAGGAAAAGCATTTATTTTTTTGGAATGTCCACGTTATTTTGCATCCAATGATACCAAAATCATTGCTGTAGCTCAAAAACTGTCAGAGAAGAAGCATTTAGAAACCTCCCTCAAAATGTCGTTTTTATAATTTCCCATTTTCTTTTCAAGAAAATCGCATTTTGTCATGAATGATAAATGATTCTAAATTGCATTTCCTATCAGTGTACCAAATTTCATTGCTCTAAATTCAATAATAAAAAAAGGTTCGGAAGGGGGTCGCTTACCTTGAGGAATATGAGTGATATGAAATATAAAAAAATAAAAAATAAAGTTGGAAATTTGAGGAAAAGCATTTATTTTTTCTGAATGTCCACGTTATTCTGCATCCAATGATACCAAAGTCATTACTGTAGCTCAAAAACAGTCAGAGAAGAAGCATTTAGAAAACCCCCCAAAAATGTCGTTTTCTATGATTTCCCATTTTCTTTTCAAGAAAATCGCATTTTGTCATAAATGATAAATGATTCTAAATTGCATTTCCTATCAGTGTACCAAATTTTATTGCTCTGGGTTCATAAATGAAAAAAAAGGTCCGCAAGGGGGATGCTCTCCCCCTCTCGGGAGGGCGCTAGCTCTGGGATACGTTCCTGATATTTCTATAGACATTCGGGGACATATCTCAAACTCTTTTAAAGCAATAAAAAAAACAATCAGGAAAATCTAATCTTTGACTGAGATGCTCGGAAATGGTTCCCTTAACGTAAATGTTGTCATCCCTGATCAATGCGACACTATAAACAAAACAGATTCTCAAAGTTTACCGAGAAGCTTGTCTTCGAAATAAGATTCGTACATGTCATCTGATTCACAGTCTAACGTTAAAGATTCTGTTCATCTTGATGTGTTGCCTAATTCAGTTCCTGCATTTTGTAAAGCACGCTCTGTTCCTGTAAGACTAAAAGACTCTGTCAAAAACGAACTGGAGCGCTTGCAGAGTATGGGTAAAATTGATACAGTGTATTATAGCCAATGGGCGTCTCCTACCGTTAATGTTTTAAAGTCTGACGGCTGTGTAAGAATCTGTGGGGATTTTTCAGCCTCCATTAACAATTGGGGGAATCCCGTTCAATCCGTCCTACCTGTTATTGATGATGTAATATCTCAAGTCAGCGACGCAAAGTTTTTCTCCATAATTGATTTGTCAAATGCGTTTCTGCAACTTCCTTTGGATGAAGAATCAAAAAAGTTTACGACCATTAACACCTCGGAAGGTCTATTTATGTACAATTACTCACCGTATGGTTTGCGTGCAAGTCCCGGCATTTTTCAAGCGTTCATGAATAAAACTCTTTCTGGCATCGATAACATCATTGTGTATCAGGATGATCTACTCATTTTGACCTCTTCTTGTGATTCTCGTTTGGAAGTTCTTGACAAAGCCTTGTCTGTCCTCAAAAATGCTGGAATTCGCCTAAATCTTTTTAAATGTTGCTTTCTAACTGATCATGTGTCTTATCTAGGGTACGTTTTCGATAATAAAGGTATTCACTCTAATTCTGAGAAAGTAGATGTCATTCTCAATGCTCCTGTTTCTAAAAACCTTAAACAGTTGCAAGCATTCATTGGATTGTGTAATTTCTATAGTCGTTTTTGTACCTAGCTTTTCTCATGTCATGCATCCTCTGTATTTGCCACTAAAGAAAGATGTACCTCTCCAGTGGACTCCAGAACAGGATAAAAGTGTCCATATAATCAAGAATATCTTTCGTTCGCATAAACCCAACATGAAACTCTTCTTGAAACTGATAGTTCTGACTATGGGGTTGCTGCCGTAGTTATGCAACACGTTGATGCTTCTCATGATTGGTGCTTGTTCTATCTGCTTCAAGAACTCTAAATAATGCAGAGCGAAACTATTCTTGCTTCGACAGAGAGAGCCTTAGTGTTGTTTTTAGCGTCGAAAATTCAAAAAATTTCTTCTTGGTGCTAAGTTCCTTATTCATAACGATCAAAAAACCTCTTTGTAAAATATTTGCACATAACATAGGCGTACCTCTCAATAATTTGTTCCGCTCGTATTCAAAAATGGGCTCTCAAACTTTCCCAGTTTAACTATGTTTTCAGCTATTCGAAAGGTAAATTTAACGTAAAAGCGCTTGTCTTAGTAGGCTTCCTCTACCCAAAAATGTAACAGAACTAGAACCGTACGAACTAATCTTTGCAGTGAATTCTTTCGATAAAACTCCTATTACGTGTGAAAATATAAAAACTCATACTGACATGGAGAGTGAACTATGTCAACTCAAACAAAACACAAAGTTGACAGGCCTCCTGAACCTAATATTTGTCTAAATTTGAGAATCTGCTGCCTCAGATGACTATCATGAAAGGTTGTATTCTTTATAAAGAAAGCGTTTTAATTCCCAAATCATAACGTAGTTTATTTTATGATGTTTTAGGACTTCAAGGTGTGGTTGTCAGAACTTTAAGGTAATTCAAGACTTAGGAGGGTCTCCAGACGCCGGGGCAGGCATCAATTAAAATACTATAATTAAATGAAGGAACTATTGAATGAATTAATGATTGGCTAATTTAAGACAGGGCCACTATGACTCAGAAGGAGTGAGGGCCCGGACGCTCAACTGGCGTCACTTCTCAAAACGTATCCCAACCATCTATTGAGGGCAATGAAAAGACACAGAACGCTCTTGCCTCTGTGAGATTTATTGGTAGTCGTCGAGTTGCTGCTGGGTCTTGTCTCTTCGTGATGAGGAATCCCTAGGTCCAATCCTGGTAGTAGAACTCCAACCGGGCTGTGGCGGTAAGTGTGAGTTCGTGGTGTGCTCAGGTAAATGGATTTAATAAGGGAGCAGAGTGATGGTGGTGGAGACTCAGATGCAACGACATGTAACTTAACTTAGGGTGAAGGATGAAGGATGAAGGTGATGGCTGACGGAGGCAGCCTCATAAAAGGGTGCTGAATTTGGGGAGCCGTGTGGCTAAAAAAAGAACTGCGTTCAGAGTGTATCTGAACGGTTAGGTCTACCGTTGACGTTCCTCTAATCAGTTACTCCAGATGTGAGCTTAGGGGGTGACTGAGGAGGTGGTAGGTAGTGTGGAATGCTGTAGTGTCTCGTAGATTTCCTGTGCGGGAACAGTAGGCTGGGTTACTGTGCACAGGTTAGAGAGCGTATTCTTATACACATGCAAGGCCGTCACAATCTAAGTATCACAAGGAGAACCCTGAACAAGTTAGTCTCTACCATGATCAGACCGCAGCTCTGGCGCCCGAGTGCAAGTCTGAGATATATTAGCACCCTGACATAGGTGTATTTAGAAACTATATAAACAATGCTCTTTCGGTGAAGACTTTTGCAATCACTAGCAATAAGCCATGCCTAACGATTTAAGTGGCTAAATCTTTTTCAAAGGTCAGCAAAGGAACATAAACCAATTCTAAAAACAGTGAGGTATTCTATCACAATATAAAAATGATATCCGTTACCTACCCATCATGCTGCTGTGGGGACACTACAAAACTTCCCAACTGGTTGTCAGTTGAGCAGTGGTAACTTAAGAGATCTGTACACTTAATGTAATAAATCAAAATTGAAGTAGAGTTATTGGTATCTATAACTTGTCACCACAACAGAGAACTTGATGATTGCTGGCAACGTTGCAAGAGATAAGTATAGTGGATGTAGAACTTGATTTGAAATTAACTAATTATAGGTTAGTCTGAGTGTCTTGATCTACTTTGACGCTAACACTAACAACAATTACACTGCTAAAAATGTAGTGAATTTAAGCATGGTTATAACTTTTAAGTCTAAAAATACACTAGGCTTCACAGACTGGCTGGCTGTCAGTTGGGTGACTGCAGCTAAAGATTTGTGTACCTAAACTAATGACGCAGCATGTTAATCTAGTTTATCAAATTTAGCTAAAAGCCTAATATTTACACAACTCAAATTTAAACACAGTAGAAAAAAATGAATTTGAGCATGGTTAGGCATGCTAATGAAGATACACAAGTTGAGCAATCATTGCTTATTTCAAGGCATCAAAAATGAACTCAATTTAAATTACCTAACTGAAAAACACAAGAAGAATCCATTCCTTGTGGGCTCATCCATGATTAAGCTTTCAACAGGATTTCCTTGAACATCCACCAAACACATGACTTTAAGTAATTCTAAGTAGAATTTAGATAGTTGACCCTAGGCAGATAATGCGGAATGAGATTAGGATCAGTTCACTCTCAATTGTAAGTGGAACTGCCTACTGACATACTTGATTTTACTGATGCAGAACACAGAATCTGTTATCAAATTCTTGAGGTAAATATTAAAAACTAAACATTTAACTAGTACACAAAAAATAATGGACAAGATGACACATTGAAATTTTCAACTCAACCTCTTGTATCGTTTAATTACTAGGCCCAAATAATAATAAGATAATTCTTGCCGTACAAAGTTCTATTTACACAGTAACACACACAACAATGGAAATTGAAGTCTCACCAGTCAGGAGTTTGACCAAGATCTACCGACCCAATGAGATGCAGTTTGTGAAATAACGATGACTGGACGCTATAGGTCTCGACGCTATGACCACAAGGGTGCGCCGATGGAAATTATATTTCGGTGAAAATATTTTCGAGTACAATTTTTATTAGATTTAAGGGTTTTACGGATGGAAATTAGTGATAGAAAATTATGAAAATGTTTGTGTTCTCTGAATTAGATTTTTCTATTATGAAATTAATAATTTGTGAAATTTAGGCTCGTATGGACCCTAAGAGTCCACTACAAGTTCTTGAAACATTTCATGATGGACATCCTGGCATTTATGACATGAAGTCGTTGGCCAAATCTGTTATTTGGTTTCCCGGAATGGATAAAATTACTGAAGACATCGTAAATTGCTGCCCTCAATGCCAATTAAATCGAGCAAAACCTAAGTCTAGAAACGTAGAATGGCCTACTCCTTCTCGTCCTTTTGAACGTATTTATGTTGATCACTTTTTCTACGAGAATACAGTTGTTTTCATTGGTGTAGATACATTGTCTAAATTTATTGAATGCGAAGTTGTACCATCCACGAGTGTGTCAGATACTATTGATGCTTTGAAAATGATTTTCAGCAAAAACGGGTTGTGTAATGTGCTCGAAAGTGATAATGCATCTAACTTTTCGTCTCAAGACATTAAATATTTTCTAATTTCTAATGACATTGAGCACCTCACACCTCCGCCCTATTCTCCAGCCAACAATGGTCAGGCTGAGAGGGGGGTAAGGGCCATCAAAGACCTGTTGAAAAAACTCTCTTCTGCCGAATCGTTTAAATTCCGTATTCCGTTAAAAAAGCGTTATTTCAATCATATTGTATTCCTCATAGTGTCACAAAAATTGCTTCCTCTGTTGCGCTCAACAATCGTAAATTTGTTACTTCGAGAGATAAAGTTAATTCTAAATAATCTGTGTCCAGGTCTAAGCCTATGTACGAAACTCAATTTGATGTCGGTGATCATATTCTTCCTCTGAATTTAAGAAATGGTCCCAAGTGTCTGAAAGGAATTATTGTTGGTAAAGTTGATGTTAATATGTTTCAGGTTCAAATCTTAGCATTAAATGTAATCTGGAAGAGACACTCTAATCAGCTGCTTCATTCATCTGACAATTTGGAACCTATCAGTAGTAAGACTGCTGAGCCTTCTGCTTTGCAGCCTGTTAGAAGGTCACCTCTCGAAAATGAACCTCGTACATCAGGTAGAATAACTACACCTGTAATGCGAATGAATTGTTGAGCTCTTCCTTCCTTTTGTCATTTATTCATCTAAAGGGAGGAAAATAGTTGTACAGTAGTATAAAATATGCGTCGTTATAATGGGGCACTGATTTTGTGAGTGAGAGCTCCGGAAGCTGTTGTTACGCTCCTCTCACGAGCTCCGGAAGGTATTGTTACGCGCTTCTTGCCTGACTTCCAGGCACGGCCGGTTTGAGAGAAAGTCTGTAACCGACAGAGCTGAGTATACTGGTTCGTGCGTACCAGAGTGTTTTTTTACTCCTGCCTTGGTAGTCTAAAGCTACTGAAACTGTAGTTTGCTGCTACAGCTGAATAAACCTCAAGTTGTGTTGAAAAGAAACTACACAACACTGACAAAGACATAATTCCTCCGATTTGGTTTTTGTTTGGGATATTAGATGGAATTTTTTTTACCACATCTGCATTACTCTGAGGGAGGTACAGAGATGAGAACACTCGTCGAGCTTTTTAGATCATGAATCTGTTCGGTATTGGGGTCCTGTCGAGTTTTCTTAAAAGAGGGGTGGCATGATCGTATTTCTCACATTTTTTTTTGCATACCACTTTAGCGGCGAAGTTAATGAATTTTTGCTACTCTTCTTGAAGATATTGATGTAAATTTCCCCACAATAGACTGTAGTAGTCCAGACTCTGTAAAACTAAAGACTGAATCACTAATAACCTAGATTTTTCGTCTCGTGTGTTCTTAATACGTTGAAAGAACATTGAAGTTCCGTAAATTTTATTGCACATTGTTTCTACGTGTGAATTGAAAGTCATCTTATTGTCAAACCAAACACCAAAATTTTTTCCTTTATCTACTGGTTCAATTATATCGTCTCCAAATGTTAGCGTAAGTGGTGGTAAATTTTTAGTCGCATTCTGTGATCCAAAAATAATGCATTGCGTTTTACTGCGTTAAGTTTGAGGTCATTATGGTCATACCACAATTTCAGATTTCTAAGAAGGTTTTTGCTTGTGTTTCTTTCAAATTTGCTGTCGAACTTGTCGTGACAATTTGTACGTCATCAGCAACCATTGAGATTTTTGTGTTTGGCGGCATAGTGGGGAAATCATTGATGAAAATTGAAAATAGGAGTGGGCTGAGGATTGAACCTAGGGGAACGTCAAAATTATTTGATATAAATGGTGACATTTTGTTATTCAAGCACACTGCATGAGATCAGTTTAGTAGGTAGCTTTCAAACCACTGAGTGTCTATTTTGAGGTCTGAAATTTTTTGCAGAAATTTTTTATGTTCAACACTGTCGAGTGCATTGGAGAGGTCAAGCAATAGTAGGAGAGCTAAATTTTTTATCTATATCACTGTAAATTTTTTCTGTTATGTTAGTCTACAATACTTGAGTACTGGTGTTTCTTCTGTAAGCATATTGATTGCGGTGAAGTAGATGTGACTCGTCAATGTAAGACGAGAGCTGATTTGTTATTACTGTTTCTAATATTTTGGACAAAACAGGCAGGAGACTGATTGGTCTGTAGCTTGACGTTCTGTCGATATCACCAGATTTATGTATTGGCTTACTAATGGATAGTTTCCATTGATCGGGATACTTGTTTGTGGTTATAGATGTACTTATTAAAAGATGTGGGGGAGAGGGGTATAGAATATTACAAGGATGTTGGTTGACTGAGTCAAACAGAATTGAGAATTAGCATTCCCTTGCTGGGATATAAGCGAGACTAATTTTAAATTGAGGCTAGAGGGGAGAATTAGAGAGTTAGCAATTTTGAGAAAATGAGCTGATGAAGAGGGGTGACTGAAAAAATAAGAGAGTCCACAGAATTCTGGAGGGAAGGGTGTGGTGTTCTCCCTCAGGCTACTTTACGCTCCTGGTAGACAATGAATATCAAAGAACTTTGAAAATCAATGCCCGAAGCGAGTGTCTGAGGCACTAACGAACCCGACAGGGTAAGAAACACAACTGGAATAAATGTCGTTCTACTACGAATATCGCCGACAATGATGGCCAGCGAGGGAAAAGATTGCTGAAACGTAGTAGCGCGGCAAGGGATGCCTCGGAGGACCGCCAGATGACGTGAAGTTGCAGCTCGGATGGCGGTTGATTGACTGTTGAGTGCGAAGCGGCTGTAGAGACAGTAGAGACTACTGCTGGCAGAGCAACTTTGGCGAGATGTGAATGCCGGAGCCGTTTTGAAAAGACTGGTGGAGGCTGTAGAGACTGTTGCTGATGGAGCGGCTTCGGCGAGTGTTGTGAATATCGGAGCCGCTGTGAGAAGACTGGCTCAGCTTGTTCTGCACCTCCTTATATAGTGCCTGGTTAGGTGGTAAAGCACTGAGAGCGCGTCCCCATTGGTTGGTGGATAGGTGGTGCCTCGAAGCCCGGCGATGCTTGGGATGGTGCCTCGAAGCCTGGCGGGGCGTGGGGAGGCGCCTCGAACCCTGCCGCCGCGCGAGATGGCAACAGGTCACTCGAGAGCCTCCTCCAAGCGCGCAGTTGCGTGGGATGGCGCATTGAAGCCCGCTGTTGCGCGGGGTGGTGCCTCAAAGCTTGTGTGGTGGTGCACAAGCGAACGGCTTGCTGCGACCACCGCAAGAGAGTGGGGAATGGCGTTCTAAATAACAGTGTTAGTTTGGTGAGTGAGATGGATGTAAGGGAGGGTAGTGTGCAGGAAAGGAATGTCATTAGCAAAGGACAAGTGAGAAGACTCATGAGCCATGGATGGAGGGGAGAGGAAGGAAAAAGAATGACACGAAAGAGAGGAACGGTTGGTATAAGCAAAAGAAACGTGTGTAAGATAGCAGGGCAAAGAATTTGATTGTGGTTTTTTCCCATATGTAGAGAATCCTCAGTAAAGCGTGCTAAATAATAATCTCCAGCATATCAGGTGGGCTGAATGTGACTCTAGTATAAGCTTTCTTTCAGGTTTGGATGAAGAATGTAACCTGGCTGTTGCTAATACATTATAGTTTTATAGCACCCATGCTGAATGGGTGTTTTATAATGTAAAATGTGAATTACTAGTTGGAGATATTTTTCGCAACACCGCGAGTTGTGAGAACTCATTTTACACATGAGTCGAGAGCGAACTTTCTTGCTTAACGTTCGCTCGGCAGGCGTAACATCTGTTGTAGTGCGGGGTGTTAACCGATAGTTGAACAGGAACCTGTCCAGTGCTAGGCGTAGGAGTTCAGTTGACTTCCGTATATTCTTCTTGAACGTTTGTACCATACGCTCTGCCAGGCCATTAGTTAAAGGATGGTATGGTGCGCTCATAAATGCCGCATACCAAATACTTTCACAAATTCTTGGAATTCTGCCGTTGTGAACACGTTGCGTTGTCTGAAACAATGGTTACCGGAAATTCAAGCGTCGCAAAAGTATGTTTCAGTCACAGTCGATTTGTATGCGATGCCAGGGCTTCGCCGGCCATTCGCACGGATGGAGTTCAGCGTTCGTCGGTGCTGCTCGGGCGTTCAGGTACTTGCTGCATGACTTAGTCGTTTCTTCTAGGTCTTTGTCCAAGTTTGACCACCAAACATAACTGCGAGCTAGTTTCTTCATCCTGGTTGATCCTGAATGGGCAGAGTGAAGTTCCTCCACAATAGCTTGTCTGAGGGCTTTGGGTACAATAATTTTGGCTCCCGAGAGCACACAGCCATTTTGTGTGGACAATTCGTCCCTACTCTTAGTGTACGGAGCGAGATCAAGGTCGAGGTCCCCAATCATCGTCGCAGGCCAGCCTACCTGGTTAAGATGCCGTCGAAGATATGGACGCTGGTGACCGGAGCTGACTCCAAGAAGTTTACTAGGGACGTCCATTCCGCTGGGATTAGCGTGGCTTCTTCGGGAGTTGTCAAGGGCAGACAACTGAAAGCATCAGCCGTGCCCAACAGGACGCCCGACCAGTGACGCAAGGTGAACCTGTAGGATTGCAGCTGCAGAGCCCACCTTTGAATGAGCCCGGATGCCTTCGGTAAGATGCTTTTGCCAGCATCAAATATTCCTAGTGGCGGTTTGTGATCGGTGATCACTGTAAATTTCTGTCC
>JACJUY010008365.1:0-16571 GCA_014220935.1 Platorchestia sp. MABIK | reverse complement strand
GCACTCAGCAACGCGAGTTTCGTGAGAAACTGGGGGAGATGTGGTGTTGTGGCGTTTGCCACCGCCAGAGGGCGCTCTAACGGTGTGCGCTCTGCCTCCGAGAGATGGCGATCTTGCCGCCGGTACCGAGCGGTTGCGGGCGACCGGCGAGGAGTGTGCTCTTGACAGTCGTGGTGTAAGGACGTTACAGCGTGTTTGTTTTTTAGCGTTGCGCCGTTGCTTAGTACCGTGACGTAGTGACGACGCTGGTTTTTTAGTTTCTGTGGAGAAACTACAGAAAAGTTACTGCAGCAGTGACGCTGTGCGGTTGTCCCGGGTGAAAGCACCCGGCAACTGGGAGGAGTGATCAGCTTGCTCCGGGAGGGGGCCGTTCCCCTCTGAGCAGTCGTCACCGGTAGCCGGAAGCCGGCTCTGAGCGGACGACGACGTTGGAAAGAGGTGAGTCCGAGTGCTGGTAGGGAGCTACCGTAGCTCTCGTGACTTTTTCTTTCGGCTAAAGCCCACAGCGACCCTTTACGTTCAAATCGGTTTGACTTCGTTGCCTCTTGGTCTGTCCTTGTCACTTTGCATTAGTTACCGCAGGGCTCGCTTGCCTCCGCCGGCGTTGCAAATGTTTCCATTGCAGTCGAGGCGTCTATGTCGCTGCACGATAGGTATTTTTTCACTTTTTTCTTCATTATTTTTTCTTTGTTCATGTGTAACGAAATGTTTCGTTAGGTAATATTTTGTTAGGTAATATTTTGCTAGATAATATTTCGTTAGGTAATATTTTGCTAGGTAAAGTACAGAAAGCTGCGACAAACATTTTATTGTTTAGGAAATCGAGTGTTGTAACCGTTGAACGCCAGAGGGGAGAAAATTTGTCGTATAGCGTTGGTTCAGTTCTCGTGTCGTGTTGCGCGATCTCAAGGGTCTGCCATGCATCAATGTCACCAGACTGCTGGCTCAGGCATCCCTCTGCCCACCACACACAAACACACAACGCACACAATACACATCAGCACACGCGTAGGCGTGAGAACGAGCCTCGGACAAACGTGGGGCAGTCGGAGGCTGGCTTAAGCAAAAGCCTGAGCCAATGAGCGAGCCGCGCGTCGAATGTGTGGCAGAGGGAAGCGAGCACCTAGCCAATGAGATTTCGAGAAGTCAGGACAAGCGAGAATTCCACCAATCAGGTTTAAAATTCTGTCCTTGTAACAATGAACATTCGAGAACCTTCTAGAAGGAGCCAAGTGGAACGCATAAAAGCAGGACACAAGAAGGATTGCGAGGTCTTTTTCTCTCGGTTACGTATCAAGAGAGACGCATAAATTTGGAGTGCGAGGCTGGGGTACCGGCAAAACGCCGGCACACCCCAGCCTAATAACAATTCAAGATTAAAATTACACGGAAAGAGCGCCGCTGATGTTTAACCCCTTCAAGAGCGTCAAGATTTACAAGTGTACGCTGATAATATCTACGAGAGGTTAAGGATTCTAAGAGCAGCGAGCGAGGCAACATAGAGTGACCTGCGCTAGTCAGCATAAGACAACCACAACAGCATAATTACAGATGAACGAGGTCGATATCTCTGACACCAATGAAGCGCAATTGCCAACAAGTCATTGAACGTCGGAAGATAGCCAGGCGTCTGTCATCAACGCCGGGAAGATGAAGAGGCATCACCATGTCGCAACAGTACGCTGAGTGCGCAGCTGAGCACTATCAACAGCACAATGGAGCCGGCAGTGAATCAACAGCAACGACACATTGCAAAAGAGTTCGTGTGTTTTGTAGTGTTGAGAAATTGAAACAGTGATCATAAGTACAAGTTTAGGTACAAAACAGCACATTGAAAAGTGATTTAAAATGGCGCGCTATTCAAAAAGGGATTTTGTTTTATATTGTGATGTTGTGCACTTAGCAGAAAGGTGCGGTTATGTTTCAAAGCAAGAATTTCATGTTATGCATAGTGCAAAGTGTTCCACATTTTGATACCTTGTGTAAGTCAAGGTTTTATTGTTTTTGCATTATCCCCTTTAATTTCGTGCGCACCTAGCCCAGCTATCAATTATTTTTCTCATTCCGATTCATTGTGCGTAAATCTTATTTTGATTGTGGCCATAAAATTTTTGTGTAACGTTAAAACATGCAATCGCTGCTGGCGCTCATTAAGATTCGAAGCGCACGTCTCTCATTTTTGTGTGTCATTTGTATCAGAATGTGTTTGTTGACAACCACAAAATTTTAACTCACGTGTTCAACATAAAAATGTGTTTAAATTTTTCAAATTTTCGTCATTACCCCATGCTGATAAAACTAAGGTAAACTCGTGGTGCACTATGCTAATTCCCACTATTCCTATTTTCTATCTTTTCTGTCCATCCTCTTCCTGTGTATTTACCATCTTTAATTTCCTTTCCACTCTGACTGTCGAGGTTTGAATTCTTCTATCGTAAAGCGAGGCCGACCAGCAATCACGTATCGTGACTATGTCTTGCATATTCACTTGTGTAAACTCTGTGTATTCCTTTCTAGACCAATGTTTATGACCTATTTGTGGTAATAATAAATAAGTGCTACTACTCGTGTATGATGAACATTGCAAAACAAATCAGGTCGTAGAGTACGGGAGATGCGAAGTCGCACGACCTGGCAAAGTCCTGACTTCGATGCTCTCCTCATGTAGGCGTTAATTAGACCCTCCATTTAGTCCTCAACACTGCATCCATGTGAATTTAATCGTCCTAGTATGCACTGGTGGCCGAGGCCTGTTTGTGGTAAATGTGGTGAACATTGATGAAAATTCTGAAAGTAAAGTGAAACTATGGCAACAGTGCGCTCTCCGCCACGCAAGACACTACCTTACTGCAAGTGATCCACCCTCAGCTAAATTAGCGTCCGTGACCCGTATTCAGCACGAAATTGAAGAACTGCTTGGAGAACCCGAAAATAACTCGGCGTCTATCAGATCCTTGTATACAGAGTGCCTGACGAGAGTGGAGAGGCTCTACGAGGCGTGCCATGAGAAACACGAAGAGTGGTTAGAGCGCCACAAAGAAGGGATTTCTCAATTCAGAGAAACAGTTCAACATGCCATTGATCAGCCTTTAGCGGCGGTGGTTAGGTCTGCGGTCGCTTCAAGAACTTCACGGAGTGAAGCTTCTACATCGTCGTCAAAGATTCATTTGGCTGAACAGCGCACTACTGCCGTAGCCAAAAAAATCTGTTCTTCATAAAACCTTGGCTCTGGCTATGGCTCAATGTTATCTTTGGCTATGGCTCAATGTTGCGATAGGGCTTCGTTTCCTAAGAAAGATAAGATTGTTTTGACGGTACGAATCTTACAAAGTTTAAAGGCTTGGCTTCATGCGGATATTTGAACGTATCGTTGAATCTAAAGGTAGCAATGGCGGTGACAAGCTAGTTTATTTGGAACAGTTCACGGCAGGCAAGGCCTGGCAACTTGTTCATAGTTATTCTCACAAGGATCCGTCGACTGCTTTTGCTGCGGCAAAACAACTTTTTGTTAGCGAGTGTGGAAATGAATTTAATGTTGTACATGCCTATATTCAGAAACTAGATAAATTGCCAGAAATCAGAAATGATGATGCCGATGCCTGCAGGACCTCTGTATCTTCTTGCTGGATTGTTATCACTTTCTAGAAAGTATGTCGATTTGTAATCAACTGCAGAGTTCTAAGGGAATAATGAATGTTGTTGAAAAAACTGCTAAATAAAATGCGTGAAGGTTGGAGGGCACGAACTCACGAGTTGCTGGCTGTTCAAGGTCATATGACCTTTAAATCTTTGACAGAATTTGCGCAGCTAGAGGTGTCTGTTCTTAAGCAACCGCTGTTCGGTTTCATTTCCGATTCTTCAAATAACAAGTCTAAAAAAACCTGGTACGAGGAAAATTTTAACCAATTCTACAGCGGTGAAACTATCAGAACGTGAGACTTTATGCGTGTACTGCGAGAAGTTGAATCATTGTATTTCTGAGTGCACGTAGTTCCAAAGTAAGCCTAAGCCAAAGTAAGTTTGTAAAAAATGTAAACTTTGCTTCGCATGTTTGAAAGGAAACGATTTTTCAAAGACTTGTCGTAGTAGACTGATTTGTACTATTTGTAAAAAGGGGCACCCAACTGTCCTCCATGACCCATTTGAAATGTCGCCTAGTTTCCGTAAACGAAGTAATGAGCCGGCAGCTATGGCTGCGGATGCTGTGGTCAGTTCGTGCAGGGAGAAAAATTACCGCATCAGTGGGGCTGGCAAAGATGGAAATCGCTTTTGCAATAAAATTGCTTCGCTCATTGTTCCTGCAAAAATACAGGTCAGCGGCGGTAAGATATAATCGTGAATTGTGCACTTGATAATGCTTCATCAGACTGTTGGTTCAACGAGAGTTTGTTGACGAGGTTAGGTGTTAAAACTCAAGAGTCTAAAATTGACTTAACGACGATGCAGGGCGCAATCAGCGACATGAGGACTCTAGATTTGAATGACATTCAAGTTTACAGCCTTGACAATGGATTCTTAACTACTATACCTGTGCTATACAGCAAGGACACAGAGAGCTGGCCTTTCAGTTCAAGCGATTTAGTGTCTTTGGAAGATATTCTGGTATTTGGCTGATGTCTCGTTTCGTTTCATAAACACGCCTATAGACGTGCTAATCGGCATGAACATGCCGGCGTTCTTCAAGCCTTCGCAGATGTTTGAACGAGGAGCAGACGAACTTTTGGCGGCCCTGTACACGCTAGGATGGTCTCTAATTAAACGGCCCCTTGTCTCGTAGTGATAGCAAGGCAAGGTGCTGCAGTTACTCTCTACGAAAAGATATCAATGCATTTTTTTATAGAGATTTCCTTGATAGCACTAAAGTTGTCCATGTCCCAAAATGACAAAAAATGGCCTACTAGTGTAGGCAATAGTGTGCGTAAATTGTCAGATGAAATGTCAGATGAAATCATGAAATCAAGCAGCCTCTGAAAGATGACGATCTTCCCAACAACCGGCAACAAGCCTTCAATAGATTTCAGTCAACTGTGCGAAAATTTAATAATGACGATTTACTATTCCAGGAGCATCGAAATTTCATGCAAGTTATGCTAGATGATAACTTCATGGAACGTGTGCCACCAGACGAGCTGGATGTTAGTCCTAAGCATTGTTGGTACCTGACTCATTATGCAGTCTTTCACAAGAGGAAAGGTAAAATTATGTTAGTTTTCGATTGCTCGTTGAAATTCAGAGGTGTATCTTTAAATGATAAATTGCTTCAAGTGCCTGACTTGACCAACAACTTGTTTAGGGTTTTGCTTAGGTTTAGTCAAGAAAACGTTGCGGTCATTGCCGATATTCAAAAATGTTCTGTCAAGTTACGGTACCCAAACATGATGCTGTTTATTTGCGTTTATTTTGGTTTGATTCGGGATTTAAAAGAGTTGTGGAGTTCAGGTTACTTGTTCATGTCTTTGGAGCAACTAGCTTGCCTAGCGTAACAAATTTCGCGTTGCGAAAGGCAGCTCTTGACAATAAGACTGGCAGTGAGAGAGCTAGAGCCGCAATTCTAAAAAGGTTTTACGTAGACAATTACCTCTCCTCTTGTAAAACTAACAACGAATCTGTCGCTTTGGCTAACGAGGTCAAATCTGTGCTGCGAGCGGGTGGGTTCGAACTTTTCCGGCTTTCGAGCAATGCGGAAACCGAATTGAGGGCTCTAAACTGCGAAGGAGATCATGATGACGTGCGCGACATCTCGCAAGATTCAGAGTGCTCTGCAATAGGAGTGATCTGGAACAAAGGGAAAGATGATCTTGGTTTTAGAATAGAAAAACAATGTACTTGAATTGTGACAAAGCGTAGCATTTTGAGAACTGTACCTACTGTATTTCATCTTCTTGGTCTAATAACTCTTTGCATTGTTAACGGCAAAAAACTGTTACAGGAGGCTTTCAGGGGGACTACTACCCTGCACTTACCTCATTTTTCAAATCTCACTCTACACATTTCTATTGCACCTAGGGGGACGAAAATACATACAGATATGTGAAATAAAATTCTGAACACATTTGCCTCCATAAAATTTTCGATTTTCGCAAAATAAAAAAAATAAAAAAATTTCTGTGCAAAACATTTCTCACTCTACAATTTTCAACGTAGTAGGGTGATTTTGGGCTCATTCGACGTGGAAGGACTGTAGGAACACCGTAACGAGGGATGTTTTTGAATTTCGGATTAGAGAAAATCTATTGTTACAAATGTCCTAAGAATGTCTCCCCCCAGAAAAAACCTAGAAAACTTTTTCTAAACTCAGATTGCAACATTCTATTGCACCTAGGAGAACAAAAATTCACAGATATGCAAAATTGAATTCCAAACACATTTGCACCTATAAAAAATTTAAATTTTTGCAATGGAAAAAAAGTTATTGGGCGAACATATATATAAAAATTTAATTTTTTTTGCGCCCAACCACTTTCCTGCTACAATTTTGAACGTAGAAGCGTGATTGTAATCTCATTCAATGCGGTTTGACGATGGAAACAGCGTAGCGAAGCAAAATTTTATTTAAGTTGCAAATTAAATTTTGATTGAGAAAAAACTGGAAATTTTTATTATTTTTTTAACATGTTGGACATGTGTAACAACCACTTTTTACTAATGCAAAATTCAAAAACATCCTTCGTTACAGTGCTCCTACAATCCGTCCACGTCAAATGAAATCAAAATCAAGCTTCTACGTGGAAAATTGTAGAGTGAGAAATCTTTTGCGCATGTGTATTTACTTTTCTTTGAATCGCGCGAATTTTTTTTTTTTGCCAAGAGAATTGAAAATTTTAATGGAAGCAAATGGGTTTGGAATTCAATTTTACAAATCTGGATGCATTTTCGTTAACCTAGTTGCAATAGAAATGGGGAAAATAAAGTTTGTTAAATTTGGTTCATTTGGTGAAGTCCAGGGTAGAAGATCCCCTTCAGGCTAAAAATAAGCTGGGTTGATCGGTTACGCGCGCTTTTAACTTGTCTAGAATAAAAAGTAGAATGAGATTTTGAACTAGGGACAGTTTGTACTTCCCCGTTGCCTCGAACTTGTATTGTCTCCTTATAAGGTCGAAATGCACGTTTTTACAAATGGTAGCGAATTTGCTACGGAACCTGCATTTATCAGAATTTTTTTTATTCAGATTCAACCGTATCGTGTACTAGCAAGCAAGTCTCGTTTGACGCTACTCAGGAATTCGACGCTTAGAACTGTGCCTAGAATGGAACTACACGAAGCTAGGAATGGAGTTGTTCACGAAGGTTTAAGGCGGAACTTGAATTTACTGTTGACAAGGAATTCTTTTGGTCAGATAGTCTAACCGTACTCAGTTACACAAAAAATGAATTGAAGCGATTTCACCACTTCGTTAACAATAAAGTTAGTTTCATAAGAAATTTTTCGAACCCTGATGATTGGTATTACGTACCAACGAAATTAAATGGCGCCGACATTATTAGTAAAGGATGTACGCCTAAACAGTTGCTTGGTACGAAGTGTTGGTCGTCCGGTCCAGTTTTCCTAACGTCAGTGGAAGAACTTTTTCCATCGCAGGAACTTGATCTTTCGGTGCCTGACGGCGACAGTGAGGTGGAAGCAGAATCTGTTGTACTATGCAGTATCACTACAGACATGTTGTCTTCGATAGATCTATTAATGACTTCGGAATCTAGCTGGAGTAAACTGAAATATAGAATAGCTTGGTTGTTAAAACTGAAGAACGCATTACGCTCTCGTCAAGGCTTGAAGTGTGCCACCATATCTGTCCACGATCTGAGTGAGGCGGATATTGTAATTGTTAAATTTGTTCAGGAGAAATTTTATTCAGAGTGCGTCGCTCACCTCGTTATAGGACAAAACATGGAAAAACATTCAATTTAAAAACTCACCCTATTTCATGACGCAGAAGGCGTACTGAGAATCGGCGGGTGTTTAAAACGGTCAAATTTTAGCATTGCAGTGTGACATTCAATCGTTCTCCATGCAGCTTCTCCGTTGACAAAACTTTTAATGGAAGAGATCCACGTCGCAGTTGGCCATCTTGGACGTGAGAGTATTTTAGCTGCTCACCGGAAAAGGTTCTGGCTTGTAAGAACGAATTCCTTGACTCGGAAGGTTGTCAACGAATGCTTTCAGTGCAGCAAGCTGCAATCAAAACTTTGTGGCCAGCTGATGTCTCAGCTCCCAGATGCTCGAGAAACCGGAGACTCTCCTCCTTTCACCAATGCGGGCGTGGATTTCTTCGGCCCGTTCTACGTTGCCCACGGAAGGAAAACGAAGAAGAGCTACGGAGTAATTTTCTCGTGCTTGGCCAGCAGGGCTGACCATTTGGAAATTGCAAGTTCTATGTCCGCAGATTCGTTCATATGTGCTCTAAGATGCTTCCTTTGTCGAAAAGGCAACATAACCTCTTTCATCAGCGACAACAGAACGAACTTCGTTTCAGGCAACAAGGAACTCAAAAAATCTATTGAAGAATGGAATATTTCAGTGGTGGAAAGTTGGCTGAAGCAACGAAGCATCTTTTAGCCTTCTCCCATTGCCTCAAACTTCAGGGGAATATATGGAAGAGACCTACGACCTTTCAGGAAAATATTGAAGTCGCTCTTAAATGAGCAGTACATCAAATTAACAGAGGAACACCTTTGCACTTTGATGTGCGAAGTGGAAGCAATCATGAACGGTCGTTCCTTGACCGCAGTGTCAGACGACCCCATAGATGCGGAAGCGCTTACCCCCAATCATTTGTTGCTTTTGAACTCAGGCGTAACTTAAAGGGCCGTTCACGCTAGGGGACATTTTAGCCGTGAGGCGCGACACGTGTGTACGAGGCCCACCACTGAGGCTCATATTTGTGCGTGTGGATACAAAGTTCCCTATTCGCTCTGATCGAATTCGTAATGCGCGACACTCAAGAGCCTCGTAACTACCGTGGCGAATAGGGAATTTCGTATAAACACACACAAATGTGAGACCCAGTGGTGAGCCTTGTATACACGTGTCACGCCTCACAGCCGAAATGTCCCCTAGTGTAAACGGCCCTTTAATGGAGAGAGCCTCGTATACACGTGTCGCGCCTCACGGCCAAAAATGTCCCCTAGTGTAATGGCCCTTTATCCGCATGGGCTCTTCAAAAGGGAAGAAAACTACGACCGAAGACGGTGGCGTCAAATACAGTACAGTACTTGGCTAATCTCTTTTGGACAAGATGGATGAAAAATTATCTCTTATTGATACAGGAACGGCAAAAATGGCAAGTTTCAAGAAAATCGTACGCGTGCGGCGATCTGGTGATCGTAACTGATGCTCAGTTACCTAGAAGCCAATGGCCATTTGGTAGAATTGTTTATGTTAATAAGGATAAATTCGGATTCGTATGATCGGCAAAAATAAAAATCCCTAAAAATTTCGATGTAAATCCTCGAATAGTTTCGGAACTAATGTCATCCTATTTCGAAGCTGATTTTGTTGCGCTCAAATGAAGTATTGTTAAATTTAGGATCTAGAATTTCAGGGGCTGGTGTAGCCGCAGTTTTGTCTTCGACAAAGCAACGCGATCTTTTTCGTTCAAATCGGTTTGACTTCGTTGCCTCTTAACCTGTCCTTATCACTTTGCATTAGTTACCGCAGGGCTAGGTTGCCTCGGCCGGTGTTGCAAATGTTTGCTCTTCGGTCGAGGCGTCTGTGTCGCTGCACGATAGGTATTTTCATTCACATTCTTTGTTATTTTTCTTTGTTCATGTATTGCATATTCGCTTGTGTAAAGAAACTTTGTGGATCCCTTTCCAGACCAATGTTTATGTCCTGTTTGTAGTAACAATAAATAAGTGCTACTACTCGTGTGTGATGAACATCGGCATCTAAGGATGCTTTATTTCCAATCAAGCCTGATACATATCATCTTGTGTTTTGGTTTTTCAAATGCCTTATAACTAACACTATATATAGTGATACACCACTGTTTTTTAGTGTTCTGTTGTATATTTTATTTTCCATCTTTTTGAATTTTCAGTAATCTTGGATTAAACATTGTAAAACGAATCGGGTAGTTGAGTACGGGAGATGCGAAGTCGCACGCCCTGGAAAAATCCTGACTTCGGTGCTCTCCTCATGTGTACAAAATGCTGCAACAGAATGAATAAGGTATTAAAAATCTGCTCCAGCTTCAGTAATTTATTACGCTTGCGGAATGGCTTTAAACCTATTTAAAATTAGGTGTTCGAAAATCTGCTGCAAGGCCGAAAGTCCGAGATAGGTTGATGCAGAAGAGCGAGTGAACACCATGCAGGCACCGGACTAGCCGCAGCCGACACAGACCCGAACAACCTGTGTGACAACAAATTTTACGAATGTAATTGAAGTTTGTCGACAACTGGAAATTTTACGATAAATTTGCAGGTCAAGGTTTATGAAAGTCCTGTAGACTTTCAACGAGTTTTCAGGTATTCAAGAGTTTTCAGGTATTCAAGATTTTTCAGGTATTCAAGAGTTTCCAGGTATTCGAGAGTTTCCAGGTATTCGAGAGTTTTCAGTTATTCGAGAGTTTTCAGGTATTCGAGAGTTTTCAAGTATTCGAGAGTTTTCAAGTATTCGAGAGTTTTCAAGTATTCGAGAGTTTTCAAGTATTCGAGAGTTTTCAAGTATTCGAGAGTTTTCAAGTATTCGAGAGTTTTCAAGTATTCAAGAGTTTTCAAGTATTCAAGAGTTTTCAAGTATTCAAGAGTTTTTAAGTATTCAAGAGTTTTTAAGTATTCAAGAGTTTTTGAGTATAGAATTAATTTCATTTGTGGATAAAATATTATGAGGAGCAAAGCACCCAAATCTCACACTAGCCCCCGAAAAGACCTCATTTCACTAGGAAAGGACGAACCTCCGAGGGCCTCAGGTGTCTTCCGTCCATGCGACGCCAGTAGCCTGCTGTCATCCCCCGCTGCTTTTGGTTTAAGCTCTCATCTTTTTGTAGATTTACTTAAGTTAAAACTCCACGGAGAATTTTGCGATCCAGGTTGACGAATTGAAGATTGTAGAAAATTTCAGAACCGTTGAGTCGCCTGCCGCTGAGAACGAAGAGAATCTCGTAGCGAGTCTTGAAGTGCTGCTGAAGTGTGCCGGAACCAAACTGATAACGGCGGGACCACAAAGCAGCTCTGACGCTTGGCCGGACGGACACTCGGTTGCGTTAAACAGCACATCAACTGGTTCTGGTACGGGACTTCGTGGAAAATGAAAACTTCGAACGACATCAGTTTTTTGCGGTTGATAAAAGTTCGAAGGTAATATGGTCTTATGGGGGATGCGAAATTTGAGTACACTTTATCTCCTCATGTGATCGAATGGTATATTTTTAATGGTATTAATATTTACTGATGAACTATTTATTTCCTTTAATTTTTTACTTTGTAAATTTTGGATTTTATTGCCATTAAAATAAGCCTAATCTAAGCTGCAGATATTCTGCATATCATGTAGACGTAAATTAGACCCTACGATAAGTATCTAATCTAGCAGCTCCGTTTACAGTAAGTAAACATGAAGTCAACGCAAATGCGGATGCTCTGATAAGACTTGAGCACGGGTACATTGGCTGCTGTCCATCTAGTGTACTGCACAGGAGTGAGAATACCTTTCTGTACCAATCTATCTAGTTCTGCCTCCACCTTAGGCATTAGTGAGTAGGGAACTGTCCTAGCCTTGCAAAACGTTGGGGTGACAGTAGGGTCAACCTCAATTTTGATAGTTCTTCCTTTAAAGCAGCCGAAGTCTGGTTGTAAAAGACTGGGAAATTACTGTACTAGCCCTTTAGGTTGAGTACCAAGCTCATGCACACTGCCTGCCACTATAGTTAATCCGAGGGAATCAATTATTGAGATAGGCTAGTCTAATCACAAACATGACCGCCCAAACATACATATTTCTATAAATGCACTATGAGACGTGGGATGGGGTTGTGAGTACAGTGTAAGTTGTTCACATGACGATAGCGGGAGAAGGAAAGAGAACAGAGCCTGGGTGAAAACCGTGAATACGGTTCTAAGAATAAAGTGCTCTCTAAACATATTCTGGCACAAGAGCACTGCAACATTATTAATGTAATATACAAACACATTCAAGGTGCTACAATAAAAATTTCAACACTCCTCACATTGAATGTGCTTCGATTGAAACTATTCCTAACTTCTTTCTCAATCTGGAGAATTTTTCTGTGCGTAAGCTTTTAGTAAATATATCAGCAAGCATCTTGTGGCGGTCTCGACAAACTGTTCCCTTGTACACCACCACACATGCTTCGATCCATCAGCCGCCACCCCACGCAACAGCAGGCTTCGAGGTGCCACCCCACGCAACGGCGGGCTTCGAGACACCACCAATGGGGACGCATGCTCAGAGCGTTACCGCATTTACCAGGCCCTATATAACGGGGTGCAGTAGAAGATCGGTCAGTCATCACTACGGCAACCGTACTGAGTGGACGTTCTCTGCTGGAGAAGTGTTTGGTTCTCCTGGGAACTACTCAAGTCTTCTGTTTACTTAAGGAGATTGCTCATTACTCCTGTAGAGGGAGGTGAGTGAAGTTATTGTAGCCAAGTAGGGGCAATTACCCTACAACTGTTTTTTTTTTGTTCTGTTCTATATTTTGTTTTCCATTTTTTAAAATTTTCTGTGATCTTGGTAAGCTTGTGTACTTGAAGCTGGAGTTTTCTCTGCTATGCCCCCCTCCCTGAGCGAGGAGGGGGTGGGGTTAGGTCGTGGTGGACAGGGCAGTCGACCGTCCCGAGTCCCTCTCTTTCAGCCTCCTTCTCGGCACACCTCGAAAAACCGAACAGCTTCTTTTTTTGCCAGGTCTGAACAGGCTTCTGTGCCACAGACCTTCTTTAATCCTCTGGAACAGTCTTTAGCATCAATTTCATTTACTCGTCCGTCCAAATCACCAACATTTGAAATCCAACTTAAAACAATTGACAATTCCAAATCTACAGACAGAGTCAAAATATTCGAAACCACATCCAAGGAACGCAATGCCCCTCTCATTCGGCTAACCACTACAAAAAACGTATTTTACGCAGTTATAGACGTCACCAATTCCATAGACAAATTAACATCTTCAAAGAGCCCCCAAACTTCCAAAAACTCAACTTAGTTCCCCAAATTCCTCCAGACCTGAGAGCGAAAAGAACAATATTTGTGAGACAAATCGATTCAGATATTGGAGTGAGACCACCAGAGGAAATCAGGGAAGAGACTGAAAACCAAAACAATTGGATCAAAGTTACAGATATCATCAAAATTAAAAACTGCACTCGCGTAATAAAAATAGTCACATCAGATACCCTAACTTCACAACAAATTCTCAGAAATAGCTTCTATACATATGTTTCACACTAAAATCACATCACATCAATGCGAACAGATGGAATATACACAAATCTTGATTTGCTACAAATGTTACAAGTTTGAAGACCACCCTACGTATCAGTGCACTCAAAGATCTCAGTTCTGCTCCCAATGCTCATCACAAAATCAAAAATACCATAATTGTACGAACTGTATATAAGGTGCTCGGGGTTGCTCTGAGTTGCGCTTTTCCTGTCGACTTCACATTCCTTTATACTTTATTTTCTGTTTCTTTTCGTTACTCGTTTTCTTTCTTTCGGGAGGTATTTTCTTCCCCCTTGGAATTAATCGCACGGCACGGGTACTACGTTATGATTTAAGATAAGATTAAAGACGGTAGTCCGCTGCCACCACGGGGTGTTTAACCCCGAAATTAAGTTTTACTAAATTAAATTACTGTGCGTTACGATTGGTAGCTTGGCCGTAGGGTATAGGCTTGTGTTTCTATTGGTAGCAAGTCTATTTTGAGAGGAGAGAAGGGAAATCAGGCGGCCCGAAGATTTGATACTTTATTTGGGAGGTAAATCCTTATCGGCGAGAGCAAACGCCGGCGAGGACTTCACGAAATGACCCAACAATGACTCTCAATAACACATCCTCTATGACCGCTCAATTTTACAATACAAACCAGACGACTGCGTGCATACAGTCATACACAACCATGACCTGGACCCCGGCAGAGGGTCTCGGCACGCACTCAAGAACAAACCTTGGATTTAAACACGGGATATTTGAACCAGTTGATTTTATCAAAGGACTCCTACGCGATTAGACAATCTAGTGCGCTCGAAATCGGACTTATGTAAGTCGCTAACAGTCCCGCTCGGCTTCAACGCTCGACGCAAAGNATGGGGGGTGGGTGGTATGTTTGTAGTTGCATGTATTCCTTCCGGGTTTCTTCTACATTTTTGTTGATGATGGGGACTTCATTCATCAATGATCTTTTTCATAAAATTGTTTCGATTTAATGCACTCGAACCAGCAAATAAGTAATAGCTGACTGACTGTACCTTTGTATATTATTTTTAGACGCTAATGAAAGAAACCTATTTTTCAACAAGTTTCGGGCTGTGTTACAAATATTCGTATAGGCCAATCACAGGCTGTGAACCCATGCCATGTAGGCTTCACAATTATTATGGAACTCTTGTACCTTAGGAATGAATCCTGAAGGAGAAAGTGTGGATTTGTTCATGGGTGTAGTAGTACTCTCCGTTGAGATCTAAGGCCACCCAGGGGGATACAACTATTACATCTATGGGAATTAGCACTTCCAGGGGGAAAATGTGAGAGCCTGAGTTAAGAGTTAGGTAAGCCTTCTTTTTGTTGAGATAAAATTTTTTTGTTATGTTAAAGGACCATCTTTTTCGGTTCACTGCTGTCCTGTTTTTCAGCATCTACTACTTTCTTCTTCACCTTTGATCTTGTTTCATGAACTTCTTTCTCAACTTACTGTTTCCATGCTCTTTCTGCATAGATTCCGCGTTCCCTTAATTCCATCCTAAATGGTGCTTTCCTTCTTCCTCTCTTTGGATCGTATTTGTTGTGGATAGAGAGTCTTAAACTAACTAATAATCGAATCTAATCAGCCTAGATGCCGCGTTCCCTTAACTCCATACTAAATGGTGCCTTCTTCCTTCCTCTCTTTGGATCGCCTTTGTTGCAGAGAGGAAGGCTTAAACTATCTAATAATTTAATCTATGATCTGTTGAGATCTAAGGGATTTTTTCTCTGTGAGGGTATTTTTTTATTACAGGGGTGCATAAATGTCAAAATTAAATTTCTAAGGTAATCTTTCCGACGATGAATTATATTCTAAATATCTCTTTCCAGGCATTCTCTCCAGCATGCCGGAATCTGCGGCAGAATCTCGCTGCAAAGTGAAAGCAGCTATTCAAAAAGCTCTCAAAGGTGTGCTCGTTGGGCCAGCATTCGAGAATGAAATCCAAATATTTGTAGTAATTATTTTCTAAATTAGAATACGGATTTTTCTCTGGAAGTAAACATATATAGTTTCCACACGATTCTACAGATGCGATAACACATCGTAGGACATTTCACGAATGTC
Source organism: Platorchestia sp. MABIK (assembly GCA_014220935.1). NCBI lineage: Eukaryota > Metazoa > Arthropoda > Malacostraca > Amphipoda > Talitridae > Platorchestia > Platorchestia sp. MABIK. The sequence goes on along the minus strand of JACJUY010008365.1, from coordinate 1,086 downwards.
TTAGACTCGGTTCAGTTTACAATATCACAAATACATGAAAATTAAACACACTGTACATGCATTTGATTATATTTTCTAGAGGTGTAGTACCTGAATGTAAAGTGGTGTAGTTTTTAGGTGTTTGACAGAGTTGAGGAGAAGGTAGGTTTGCATAGTGTATTTCCGGGGAATATCAACAGTTTTGAGATGGTTTGAACGTATTGTGAAATAATGGGTTGAGGTAATAAAGGTAGCACGCAGTTGAGATTATTGAAGACAGACCAATATCTGTATTAACAGGAGTCAGGTTTTTAACTGTTTTTTTTCTGTGCAGGCGCGTGTGACTGGGATGGACACAGAGGGACTCGTTTGAAGCCGACATCAGAAGCACACACCTCTGAGCAAGTACAAAACGAGGGACATTGTACGCCAAAATCGGGAGTACCATTCCCTTACCCCCAAACGTCTAGTGAGTCAATGCTCAGTTTCGACGAATATTAGGCAAAAGTATCATAAAATATAAATAAACCAAAATATGTTGTATTTGCTTATGGTTTATTTTATTTTTTGATGTATAGAGATATCAAGAATTGTATCTAACAAGCAGGACCCGTGGAAATTCCACGGACAGAGTCATCAATAAGCTAGGTGGACCCGTGAAAAAATTCGGTCAATATTTCCTACAAAATTGCAGCACAACATATTTTAACCTAACCTATCTTGTCCTAATTTATGCTAACCAAATCTGTTCTAACCTAACAGAACCTAACCTATCCAATCTTAACCTAACTTTACCCAATGTCACCGTTAGGCTTGGTGGACTCGTGAAAATTCGATCAACATTACCTAACAAATTCTAACGAAGTATAATATAACATAACCCATTTTAACATAACATTATACTAACCTATTCTAACCGAAGCAATCCTGATAATATGTCACAAAAAACGTGAACCCGTTAAAAATTTCATCAACACTACATGACCTATTCTAACCTAACCTATCTTATCCTAACCTGACCCATCTTATCCTAACCTGACCTATCTTATCCTAACCTGACCTATCTTATCCTAACCTGACCTATCTTATCCTAACCTGACCTATCTT
>JACJUY010008364.1:17083-30043 GCA_014220935.1 Platorchestia sp. MABIK | reverse complement strand
CAGGTGGGTTGTGTGGGCATACAGGTGGGTTGTGTGGGCATACAGGTGGGTTATGAGCACAGGTTGCAAATAACTCAATATGGATAAAAAACATTTTTTGAACAACGTTGTAGAAAAAATTTGAGGATTCCGGAAACTTTACATATACTGAAGACGGTAGCCACTCTACACAGTGTCGGATTAACATCATAAGTTCGATAAATAGGATGAAAAAGTTTTGTTTCCGCAATTAATGAAGAAAATTTCCAAAGACTTGAAGTGGTACTAAAAATGAATCGGAATTTTATCCCATCTTACTCTTGAAAAAAAAGTGCTGAACTTTTCCCTATGTCGGTAGTAAAAGTTGAGCGCGGACTATGATCAAGAAACATAAATACAAACATTAATACATGCATGCGGATCAACAAAATTTTATCAGGTTTTCATATATACTGACAAATGAGCAGGTGCACGTATACTGCAGGTTCAAAAAAATTCTAAAATTCAAAAGTAGTTGAAGATTGTGTAGATGTAGATTGTCTTACTTGTATATCGGTGTGTTGCGTGTCGGTGTGTTGTGTGTCTGTGTGTTGTGTGTTTCAGCGTGAAGTTGACCCCCACCTTTGAGCGTGACGTTGACCCCCCTCAGGCCAAACATGACGCCAATATCAGCATGAATCTCGGTGGGGGTCCCTGGCTTGTAGGGGGTCGGGGTCCGCAGCTCCCCCACCTCCCACTCCTGGCCGAAGTTGCACACTTCGGGAGCATCACAAAGATAATTGTATTAATTCAATTAAAGAGGGGATATTGATAATTATGTTAATCAAAATAATTAAAAGTGTATTAATAAATTTAAAGAGAAGGACATTGAGAAATGTGGTAGTCTAAAAAATTATAATTGTGATAATCAAATTAAAGAGGAGGATATTTATCATTGTATATATCAAACTAAAAGGATGATAATAATAGTTTTATTATTCAAGCTATATAATAGGTGTAGAAATCGAAATAAAAAGGATGGTAATTGTATTTTAATAAAAATGAAAAAAGTGATGATAATAGTTGTATGAATCAAGATAATTATCAGTTGCACACCTCGACGGGGATGCAGCAAATAATCAATTAAATATAATGATATTAAGTTTCAGGCTTGAACAGCTGTAATGATATATGTTAGGTAAGTAATATATAGATGTATGCCAGCAGAAAAGCGCGCGAAAAAACAGCCGGGCGAGTCCGTGGTCCGAGATAGGGTTTTGGTAAGTGCCTTTCAGGAGAAGGGAGGAGTACGTAGGGGATAGGAGCTGTTTTGAGAGCTAGTGCGTGCAACTGTATACTTAAAGAACCGATTGCAACATGAATACATAGCATAGAGAAGTAAAGGGTTAAATTTCATTCGCTACGAGTAAGGGAACAAGGCATTTTGGGGTTCTAAAAAGTTTTTTTCGAGAAGGCTGTGCGTAGTAATACTAGATGAAAGTGAGGGACACGTAAGCATAGAGAGGTGACGCGTAAGGGCGAGCCAATGGGAGAAGCCGTATTTTCGCAGGCGTCTGCACAGCCCACACAGTGCGCGTCAGTCGTGGGTTGACCAATTTAAGGACAGCGAAGGGAAGAGCCGGTCTATTTCGGCATTTGCCTGGTTCCGTGCAAGATGTAGGCCCAGAGAGCTACAGAGGGGAGGTGAGCAAGCCTTTGTGTGTTAGGAAGTGATAGGATTTCAAATCAATCAAAATACTAATTTTTGTTCTTCAACGATTAGGACAGTCAGCAATTAGAGATTGTGTAACAGCCGTAAGCAAGTGTAATGTTTTTTTTTTGTTTTGTCATTTTGTTCTCAAGCAGGGTGTTTTGATTTTTTAATATGGGTTAAAATGGGTTAAATAATTATTTCTCAAATGGAATTCATGTTAAAGGGAAGTCTTTAGGTTAACGCACAGTAAATTTAAAATAGTGAGAGCGTTGATGAACATTCTATTGTGTGTGGGGGAAAACCTCGTTTGTCTTCAACAAGTCGGGTGGCCAGAGCCGGCAATAAATATCAATGACGTCATTTTGTGTGTCAAGTAGATCATTCACGTCCGTTTGTCTGTCAAGTAATTCAGTCTAATACTAAACCACTGAATTAATTAATATGACCTTGTGTTTTTCATTATGCATTCAGATAAAAATAAATAGGTTCAGTAGGAATCTAGTGGGGATCTTGTGAAAGTTTCGAGAATTGAAGGGGAGTGAAGCAAATCAATCATTAGCAATCATATCACAGGGAATAGATGACTCAATCCGTAACATTGTTCTCAGGATGGGGGAGGTTCAGCGAAATGCAGCATGAGGCTGCCTCGCAGTGGTACAAGATGGTGCAGACCGAACTGAGGCATCATTGCCTGGCCGTCTACCCAGCTACATCAGGGAAGTGAAAAAGGCGGCTAAGCGTGACAAGGCTTACAGGCACCAAGAGATACTTGCAATTCCGTGCTTTGTGCTTATTCGCGCGTGCCAATATCGCCTGGAATTGTGTGGGATGTGTTTCCAGCTACATTGCATCGGTTGTGTTTGCGTTGTAGAGTGGCTTGCACGCTAAGTGTTTCCACTAGGATTGGGTTTCGTAAATCTTTTTATGTTTGTCTAGGATGCTTCACGCCATTCCCGTGTTCATTAGCTTCTTTAAAAATTAATTAATCATAAATGCACAAGTAGTTGTTTTATTTTCCCGTGTTGACCTGAGGTACTGAAGTGGGTGGGCAGATCAGTAGCTACAATGTCTCTATTTTCTGCCTGTTCTATCATTTCTCCTTCTGTGTTTCTTCCGCTCTAAATTTTCCTTTTTCCTCTTCACTTTGAGGTTTAAATCCCTCACTACGAATACGGGGAGGCGCCAGACGTTTCGTGGCGCAGCAAAAATTACATTAATTTCAATTTTAATAAGAACACAATCCCAGTGTTGTAATAAGAGCAAGAACATAATTACAGTATGTTGCATCTTAAAGCAAAGATAATGGAAATAAAATTATAGAGTATTACCATTTATGTTGAGAAACATTTAATATTGGGAACTTTTGGGAACTTTCAACTGATTTGTGTCTTTTTTGTGGTAACTGATTTGTGCTTTTGTGTTTTGCATATTTTTTAGGATATTGTAGCACTTGCGTATTCCAACATCACGAGCGTGTCGCTTAACATGTGTCCCTGATCGCTTAACATCTGTGCCTAGTGGTTTTTTTCACATGTGTCGGAGTTTGTGTTGGTGGTGTGCTGGCAAGGATTTTGTGTGTAAGCTTTTCGTGAACAAGAGAGTCTGTTTCCTTAAAACCACATTCGACGGAGAGAATTTATTGCCACACCAATAGGGCCAGTGTTGGAGTCGTGAGAAACATGAACTTGTTATGATTAGCTAAGATTTTTGGAGAGGCATGGGCGAAAGCGCCTCAACGGCTGGCCACAACGCTTGACAGTGATTGATGACCACACTTGAGAAGTGTTACAGCCTAGCGTAACCATGGCGACAATTTCCTAGGAGACGGCGACTCGTGAAAGAAGTTCAACCAGCGAATGAGAGAAGGACTAGGTCCAGGACCGCCAATCAGAAAGATTGTAGGCGTTCACAAATGAAAGAGGGCAGCCCTCGCAGCACCCAAGACCAAAGAGTTTGTGAGTTTAGGCGAGCCGTCCGACAAGGTGCGTTAGTACGAAGTGTTCACTGGAAAATACACTCTGGAAATACGTATAGCGAATATTATTATGCTTGTCAAAATTTAATTCAGACATCTTTTCAATTGCAGAGAAGAGAAGTCTCACAAACGACCTACGTGGTCGAGACATCAAATCAATGAAATAAAGTTAAAACGTCGATAGGGCGGGTAAGCGTTAGTTTTTTTTCTACAAGTGATATTTTGAAATAAGTGAAAAATAAAGTTAATGACATTCATTGAAGTAAAGATTCAAATCTATTGAGTAAGTTCAATGAGAAGAAACGAGTCAATTTTTGGTGATCTTACAGGAGGGCGGAAATATTGTCTTGGTGGTTCTCCATAAGAAAAGCATCGCCTTTGGTTCCATTTCCACATAAGGAGAATCTACACGAAGTTGGGAACACCGGTCGAATGACATTTTCTGATCTGTGAATAGCGCAGCGAATTATGAACTGAAGCTGTACTTGAGATTGCTCGTGTGAATTGAAGCTATGACCGTGCTCTGTGCTGTTGGAAACGTAATCATTAAGGGAGCATTTTGTCATGTGTCTTAATTTAGTCGATGCGTGGAGGGTTGGCCAACCCCTATTATTAGGGTAGTATTGTCATGAGGCCATTACGCGCGAATTTTGTTTACAATTCTGTCAGTCGCGTTAGTACCTTGAGAAGGGTAGTTTGTTCAGGGGGTTATGTATTTGCTGTGAGCATAAAATCTCTCCGATAATCTCTGCAGTATTAATACCTATCCTCGTGAGGACATCCCATTAATTCAGACGCGCACAGAAAAGCGTGCTGTGTAAGTGGTATACCTTCAGATTGGTGAGTACCATTTTTGTTTTAGTATATGTAACGTGGATTCTTTATAATTCAATTTTTCGTGTATTTTGTTTGCCTGTATTTTGTGTATTTCATGATTTAAGGGAGGTACGCCAAGCCCTCCATTCCGAGAACTCGGTCTCCTTGTTAATGTAAATTGATGAGGAGTAGGACCGAACATATCTCGTGACATTTAGTAGCGCACCTACACAAAGATAACATTCCTAAATATTCGAATGAAAAAATATAAAACACGAAGATGAGATATGAACTATGTTGCTTGCTTAATTTGATGTTAAAGGAGAGCGTCAAACCGTGTTATTTGATTTTCTATCTTTATATGTAACGGGATAACCCTCCCGTACGTAACCCGTTATTTATAAGACCGCAGAAATAACGAGAGAGTCAAACCCTGTTATTCTGCTTCCTCCATTAATAACATGAGAGGCAAGCGCTGTTGTATATTCAACTCTGTTATTACATTAATAACGAGAGTCAAACCCTGTCATACCTCTCCCTCCATTAATAAGGAGACAGTCAAACCCTGTCATTCCTCTCCCTCCATTAATAAGGAGACAGTTAAACCCTGTCATTCCTCTCCCTCCATTAATAACGACAGTCTAAGCCTGTCATTCCTCTCCCTCCATTAATAACGACAGTCAAACCCTGTCATTCCTCTCCCTCCATTAATAAGGAGACAGTTAAACCCTGTCATTCCTCTCCCTCCATTAAAAACGACAGTCTAAGCCTGTCATTCCTCTCCCTCCATTAATAACGACAGTCTAAGCCTGTCATTCCTCTCCCTCCATTAATAACGAGACAGTCAAACCCCGTTAAACTCGAGACCGTCCCGGAATGCCAAACGCACTGACCAAAAATGCGTCATTTCTTCAACTGTTTGTGAAGATGTGAGTTTGTGAGCCGGACGATAGCAAACTGGTCTTCTTTGGAAATCTTGAATTTCAGAACGGCGCTTCCGAGCAAAATGTGACGGTGCCGCTTGCTCGTCGGGGCTTGCAAAATTACGCGCGTGACAAGATGACAAATTTTGCGCTGGCGCGAGACGTGAAGTGTCTGCGTGCGGCCAGAAGTGGCCCGGTGCTCGCGAATTCCCGTGGGAACTGACTGCTTTGGGAGGGGGAATCGTGGGAATCGCTGACTGCTTTGAGAGTGGGAATCGTGGGAATCGTTGGAATCGTGTGAATCGCTGGCTGCTTTGAGAGTGGGAATCGTGTGAATCGCTGACTGCTTTGAGAGTGGGAATCGTGGGAATCGTGTGAGAATCGAGAAGATTGGACCGTATTGAAGGGAGGCCCGGGAGCAAACACGACTTTGGTGCGGCAGTGTTAGAAAATGTAGCGATGGACTGGCTTTATTGTGTCTGCAGTGTCCACAGCGTTGACAGTGTCAACAATAGCAGGAATTTCATCTCTGTCAGCAGTGTCAGCAAAATCAACAGCGTCGACAATGTCAACATTGCCAGCAGCATCTGTGATGTCAACAATGTCAGGAATTTCAACAGCAGTGTCAGCGGAGTCAAGAGTGACAGCAATGTCAGCATTATAAGTAGCATCAGCTGAAGTGCTGACAGTAATAACTCTGTTCTGCATATGTGTACGACTTTTACACAGTGTGCACATGTCTACGACGCACACACATTTCTGGTCACAAGTTTAGCCCCAGTTTAGGTAACTGGAAAATGTTATTAAGAATGAATGAATTTTGAAAGTTTTCTCATATAAGTTAACTCATTGTATAGGTAAAAGATGGAAACTGCGAACAACTCTTATTTGATCAATATAATTCGAAAATTTCAAATTCAGTGCCTTAGCTGCTTGTCAGCTAATCATAAAATCAATCGAATGGACTGCGTTAAGCAAGGTCACGGTGGCCGAGGGGTTAAGAGCGAGCGCCTTTCACGCGAAGAGTCACAGGTTCGGTTCCCGGTAATGGCAAGTCCCCACGTTGGAAAAAAGAAAGGCTCAGCTATAATTTGCCATTCTCCTCAGGTGTCGGAAATGGTACCAGCTTGATCGCAAATAACTACCAATTAATGCTTCTTACATGGGATTTGAAAAGCTATGGACGAGATGATGTCTGTCAGGCTTGACTGAAAAAAACACGTTTGAGCAAATCACGTAACGGTAGTTACGTAAGCTACACATGTTTCGAGCGTTACCTCATGTAAACAGTTCACTTGAGTGGAGGAGTTGGCATGTGGTACTGGTGAATATTTGTGTGAAGCTCAGCCTGTCGCTAGGCCTAACTCCTCTCACACTCTGCCACTTCTGTGCTTTACACCCCTCTCTCTCTTTCTCTCCCTCTCCCCTCGTTCCCCACTCCCCCACAATGCCCATTCCTTCACTCCCACCCTCCCCCCACTCACACATGATGATCAGGCCCAGCAGCAGAGCGAGAGAAGTGCGGATGATCACGTGCAGCGGCTGTGGCAACAATAATGTACTGTCAACACTAGGACTGGCAACAATAAAGTACTGTCAACACTAGGACTGGCTGCCATAATGGTACTGTCAACACTAGGACTGGCTGCAATAATGGTACTGTCAACACTAGGATTGGCTGCAATAATTGTACTGTCAACACTAGGACTGGCTGCAATAATGGTACTGTCAACACTAGGACTGGCTGCAATAATGGTACTGTCAACACTAGGATTGGCTGCAATAATTGTACTGTCAACACTAGGACTGGCTGAAATAATGGTACTGTCAACACTAGGACTGGCTGCAATAATGGTACTGTCAACACTAGAACTAGCTGTAATAATGTTACTGTCAAAACTAGGACTGGCTGCAATAATGGTACTGTCAACACCAGGACTGGCTGCAATAATGTTACTGTCAACACTAGGACTGGTGACTGTAAAGATACCTGTCTACACCGGAACTGGCAATAATATTGAACGCTAGAACTGGCAACACCACTACTAATTAATATTACAGCTGGTCAATATCACTGCCAATAAACATCCCTGCCGATTGATATCCCAGCTGATAATACATTCCAGCGGTACTATGTAATTGCGATGCTATGAATGAATGTGACAGTGAAGAATATGATTACAAAGAGCTGTTTTCATTATCAAATATTGTATCACCTAAATATTTCACAAGAATTTAAAAAACCAGAAGACCTCTACATTGACTCGATCGTATTTTAAAGATGCATTTTTGATGCCAAAAAAATCTTATCGTGAAAAATTTCTCCTTCTTCAGTTCGGGAATAAAATATTGGATTTTAATATAATAGAATTCTAAAATATTAATAAACTCACTTCACAGTGAATGTTTCATTATTTAATGAATATATTTCAGATAATGATGAACTATTCCAATAAGAACCTGAATTAATAAATTATGCATGCACCTTGACCTCCACCCCTTACCCCACCTTAACCCCACATTCACTCCACGTTGACCACACCTTGACCCCACCTTGACCCCACCTTCACCCCATCTAGACCCCACCTTGACCCCACCTTNCCCACCTTGACCCCCCCACCTAGACCCCACCTAGACCCCACCTTGGGTTGCACGAGGGCGATGACGTAGACGGAGAAAGCGACCGAGAAGAACGCCACAATCCAGCCGACCTCGAGCACGTACTCGGAAGCCGGGGTTTTGTTCTCCCCGTACATCGTGGGGAAAGGCACATTTCGCATGAACGTGAAAATCCCCGTCGAAAACATCTGGTCGTCCTCGTCCTTCATGTTGTCCCCCGAGTTGTTTACCCTTGAAAAAAATTTTTGTTGTTTTTTTCGTAAAAATTTCCCGGAGTTGTTTTTTCATAAAATTTCTCCAAGTTGTTTCCGCAAAAGTTCCCTATGTTATTTTTCTCAAAATGTTTCACAACAAAGGCCGGAGTTTTAGTTGAGTTAAGTCTTTCCAAGGGCTCTGAAAAAATGGCGGATTTCTCTGAAAGGAAGAGCGTTGTTTGGTTTAGGTGAGGGAATGATATTGGTTGAGAAAATTCTCGCGATTTTCCGGGTGTCCCTGAAAGCTGTGAGTTCAAACGAACTCGTCTTTTGATGCGTTACATGCTTGCGTGTTGTGACGGCGCGGTCGTTGAAAAGCTAAAATAAATATCTCGGAAAAGCTCTAAGATCTCACTCAATAAAATCCGAAGATCAAAACGCGAGTGAATCCTCAACTTCTTTCTGAAGCTCCGCACAGAATTAACAAAAAGCTACATGAAACACGAAAACATCGATTCAAATCAAAAAGAACGGTTATACTTTCACAAGTGAAACTCCACAAAATGCAGCAGAGGAATCGGAAAAACAGCATTATTTTCCCAAAAGCCACTCCAGAATGCGCAGCTGAAAAAAAAAGAACAGCATTATTTTCACAAAAGCCCCTCCAGAAAATGCAGGTGAAGAAAAAAAGAACAGCATTATTTTCACAAAAGCCACTCCAGAAAATGCAGCTGAAGAAAAAAAGAACAGCATCATTTTCACAAAAGCCATCTAGAAAACATCGCAACGAATCAAAAAGAACAGCATAATTTAGACAAAAGCATTGCAGAAAAATGTGCAGCAAGTCTGAGAAGAAGCTCACGCTTTACAACCGAGCGCGGCTGTCACTCTAAAAGTTTCTGCAATTACTGCAATCTTTGCGGGAACAGAAAAAGTGGCTTTCTCGAGCATGGCTGACCGAGCAGAGCAAGAGCGGTAACGCGGCTGTAAAAAGGAAATAAAAACAAGGCAAAAATAAGAGCACGGCAGAAATATAAGTAAAACAAAAATAACCGCAAGGCTAAAATATCAGCAAGGCTCAAATAAAATTAAGGCTAAAAACGCAGCACTGGAAAAATAACAGTACTGTAAAATTAAGGCTAGGTAAAATGAAAGCTAGATAAAAATAGTAGCACGGCAAAAATGACAGCAAGGAAAAAATCAAAGCAAGGCAAAAATGAAAGCTAGGCAAAACTAAAAGCTCGGTTAAAATGAAAGCAAGCTCGAAATAAAATTAAGCCATATACAAAAGCAACAGCAAGACATAAATGACGGCCAGGCAAAAATAACAGCAAAGTATAAATAACAGAAACACAAGGCAAAAATAACAGCAACAAGGCAAAAATAAAAGCAAGGCATAAATAACTTCAAGGCAGAAATAAAAAAAAGGAGCTGAAGCTTTTGACTGAGGCGTGAGTGGCTTAGAGTGCTGGTCTGGCGGCCACTAATCCAATCACGCGCTGGCAGAGCTGCGCTAACTCTGCGCCAGATCTTGTTAATGCTGCTCTGCGCATGCGCCGGGCTGGAAACTCCTGGGAGATGCGGCGGTTGATAGTTGTAAACTGTGTGTCTTACCAAAATTCTCCTTACGTGTTTTCTGTGTGTTTGAAAGTCCTCCTTGCGCGTTTTCGATGTTTCTGAAAATTCTCCTTACGTATTTTTTTTATGCAAGCCACATCATGTTGAGGTATTTCTTACGTATTTTTTCATGTGTTATGCAAGGCACATGGTATATGTCTCAAAAAAATGTGATCATTCTGTGACTAGAGATTGTTTTTTTTTGTTTTTTTTTAAAGTGTTGCTGAGTTGAACTTTTAAGTTTCTTCAATTTATTGTGTTTTTTTCTTTGATTAAACTCACTAGACTTGTAATGAACACCTACATCAAAACAAAATATATAATTTTCGTGAATTTAATGTTTTTTCTTTGATTAAACTCACGAGGTTTGTATTTACGTCAATAAACACATACATCAAACTAAAATACAAATTAAACTGGGTAAATAAAGGTAGTGTACATTTTTTGGGGAGTACAAGCTCTACAAGCTCAGAAGAAGACCACAATGTTCTTACAATTAACGAACGCACACACGCACACACCCACACACGCACACAAATACACGCACTACACAGCGCGACGTACATCGACAAAAAAAAAAAAAAAATTCATTTAAGCAAACCTGCATATGTACATATGTGGCTGGTGCAGTTTATTCTCGGGGGATAATATATTGTCTTACGAGATCCTAAAGTTATTGCTTAGGTTGTACTATTTTAATTAACTTTATGAGAGCCTGAAGTTAGTCTATTTTTAGTTTATACCACATTATTTTATGTGAACCTAAAGTTACAGTTTTTTCTCAGGTTATACTACATTATTTTATGAGAGCCTGAAGTTGATGAATAAAAAAAAGCCTCACTTATTGTGAACTAATGTGATATTTGACAGAAGTTATGAAAATGAATGAGACTCAGATGACAACAAACGTACACAACAAACACGCCGCACTCCCACACTTTGGACAGCGTGTGAATAGTTACACACACGCGAGCTTACACGCTGGCTTTGCTTTAAATTTTTTTTAACTTTAACTGGTGTTGCATTTTAAAATAATTTTCGTCGTCGTAAAGATGCAGGTCGTAGCGTAAAGTCTGAGTAGACTTAGCTACGCAACATGATATCTTGACCTAGGACTTTCTCGCGTATCATTCAACATCCCGTGTAATGTTTGGCTAGAACACTCTGCAACAAAACTGAGCTAGAACACTGCAACAAAACTGAGCTAGAACACTCTGCAACAAAACTAAGCTAGAACACTCTGCAACAAAACTAAGCTAGAACACTCTGCAACAAAACTGAGCTAGAACACTGCAACAAAACTAAGCTAGAACACTCTGCAACAAAACTGAGCTAGAACACTGCAACAAAACTGAGCTAGAACACTCTGCAACAAAACTAAGCTAGAACACTCTGCAACAAGACTAAGCTAGAACACTCTGCAACAAAACTGAGCTAGAACACTCTGCAACAAAACTGAGCTAGAACACTCTGCAACAAAACTAAGCTAGAACACTCTGCAACAAAACCAAGCTAGAACACTCTGCAACAAGACTAAGCTAGAACACTCTGCAACAAGACTAAGCTAGAACACTCTGCAACAAAACTGAGCTAGAACACTCTGCAACAAAACTAAGCAAGAACACTCTGCAACAAGACTAAGCTAGAACACTCTGCAACAAAACTAAGCTAGAACACTCTGCAACAAAACTGAGCTAGAACACTCTGCAACAAAACCAAGCTAGAACACTCTGCAACAAGACTAAGCTAGAACACTCTGCAACAAAACTAAGCTAGAACACTCTGCAACAAAACTAAGCTAGAACACTCTGCAACAATACTAAGCTAGAACACTCTGCAACACAACTAAGCTAGAACACTCTGCAACAAAACCAAGCTAGAACACTCTGCAACAAAACTAAGCTAGAACACTCTGCAACAAAACTAAGCTATAACACTCTGCAACAAGACTAAGCTAGAACACTCTGCAACAAAACAGAGCTAGAACACTCTGCAACAAACAACAAAACTAAGCTAGAACACTCTGCAACAAACAGTAAAACTAAGCTAGAACACTCTGCAACAAACAATAAAACTAAGCTAGAACACTCTGCAACAAACAACAAAACTAAGCTAGAACACTCTGCAACAAACAACAAAACTAAACTAGAACACTCTGCAACAAACAACAAAACTAAGCTAGAACACTCTGCAACAAACAACAAAACTAAGCGAGAACACTCTGCAACAAACAACAACACAACAAGACAAGCACATAACAGAACAACGCAGAACAACACAGAACACAGAACAACACAGAACACAGTAAGCAGCCACAACACGCCGGCGACATGTCCTGAACAGGACTCGCTGCACAGGATGCAAGTCCTGCAGCGCACGCGCCGCAGGATGCCTGGCTATCTCGTGTGCAGGATACCGGACACTGTACACTGATATGGACTAGCCTGCATGTTGTGTGCATGTGTTTTATCTATACCTAGAACGTGCACATAGATATAATAATAATAACATATATTATATAAAAGAGAAATATATTAACATTAGCATTTCTAAAGAGACAAGGTAAATTTTGCTCAGTAAGCAAATTCATTAAAAGGTCAAGGGCAAAACCAGAGAAGTTCGACAAGTGTTCAGTTTAGTATTGACCACGTTGTTTTAGTATTTATCCTTAACTTTATATATTCATATACATCGCATAAATTATATATATAAGTATACGCACATTCATATATAATGCACATATATGTTGAGATCAGGTACTGCTAAATTTTGGAACGCTGACTTCTTCGATCTAAGGAACTTTATTTTTAAAAAGTATGTCCAGAGCAGCCAGCCTTTCCTCCTCGACTTCATTTCTTACAGTACATAATGCCAAAAGTTACCTGAACCGGGGAAAATTTACCTCTGGTTGAGTGCCTCTGTCCAGAGCGTAATCTCCAACGCGCCCAAAAATGATCTGTAACACATTTACATGCATAATTGATCACGAAAGTGCCTGAGAATTTGACGCTTTCGGCGGCGGTGAGACTAGGCCGATCTCGTCCATGTGACCACTAGGCCTATCTCGTCCCTGTAATTACTAGGTCTATCTCGTCCATGTAACTACTAGGCCTATCTCGTCCATGTAACTACTAGGCCTATCTC
>JACJUY010008363.1:28136-44512 GCA_014220935.1 Platorchestia sp. MABIK | reverse complement strand
GAGTATAACCGGTATCTGGTGCACTGACGAGGTCAGACATCGTAGAAACTTGCTCGAGTATAACCGGTATCTGGTGCACTGACGATGTCAGACATCGTGGTAACTTGCTCGAGTATAACCGGTATCTGGTGCACTGACGAGGTCAGACATCGTGGTAACTTACTCAAGCGTAACCGGCATCTTTCATATTTCTGGGGACCATTCAGTTCGAAATGCTGCGAAGAATACCCTGCTCCACCACACTTCTACAGGGTGGGAGCTCTAAATACCACGGCTCCTCTTAAAAAAAAAAGAGATGCACTTAACACTTTCACCGCAATTGGCTAAGCTGAAATTCAATATTGAAATCAAATTTAAAGCTACTCGTTAAGCAATATTGAAAACAGCATACATTAACTGGGTACTGCCGTCATTCAGCATTGAGCATTAATGAAAATTGATATTGTGACTATTGGTCAGTTAACAGAATTAGGAAAATCCCCTCCGTGACCACCGGTGGTGCACGTTAGCGGTCGAAGCGTTTGCAGATAATTGCGCTACCTTCGCTCTACGAGCCTAGCTAATAGGGAAACTACACTGCGACAGTAGTTTTTCCGGTAACTTGTGCCAATGGTTGAGCCTTGCAATAGCATTTTAGACCACTAAGAGCAGATTTTTTTTGAACATGTTTCTCGTGAAGGAACCCACCGGTAGTCACTGAGAGGATTTTCACTATGCTGCTAATCTACCAGCAGTCACTCAATTTTCATAAATATTCGATGAAATCCAACTGATGGTACGATCTAGTTAATGTTTGCTCTTCTCAAAATTGCTTACTACCAATGACTTTCATTTTCAAATAAATATTGATCTTCAGTTCATTCTATTGTAGTTGACTTAACCAATTTACGCCGTTTTCCTGATATGGTAGAACAACGTAAGTTGGCTTTGAAAAACTTACATTCAGCTGTGCTGCTGCGACGTTGTAAATTTTTCGTAATTACTTCTCATTATCTTGCATCAAAGTTGATATTTTTAGGGTTCACTGCCATTGCAAAAATGTCTTGTCTTTTCTTGCAGAGTTAAATTAAACATAGAATTAGTTTGTAAGGAGGATGTGGGAAGATCAGGATTAATCCTGATCCAAATTTGATGAGAAGCTGAAGTTTCTACCCCCATAGCGGTGCTTCATATTGCAGGTTTCGAGAAAAGATAAACTATTGATAAAAGCAGCTTTCATTTATTTATTTGAACAACGACGAGCAATATTTTAAAGGACTTGAATTCAGTGTTTTTAATCTTGATACATTCATTGACATGGGAGTGAAATGAAAAAATTTTCCTCTAGTTCGATCAAGTATAGTTTTCTTTCGAGTTGATTCATGTTTTTGCGTAAATTTAATGGTATTTCCAGCCAAGTGCGTCATGCGTGAGCACCTGCGTAGTCACCATAGCTAGTGCATTGCTAAGCTATAGCCCGCGCACTTCACAGGAAGGTGTCGGCAGTTCGAATCTCGGCAGTGGGCGATTCTCCCACATGGGGAGAGGAAGAACTCAGCCATAATTCCCCACTCTACCCAGGTGTCGGAAATGCATGGGTACCGGCTTGACCGGAGGATAACAGTCATTGCGTACTGATATTGGTTATAAGGTAGTTGAAAACCCAATGTACAAGATGATATGTATCAGGCTTGATTGGAATAAAACTTCCTTTCGGCAGCATCATCAGCAAGACCAGCCTACTCACGCAACTGCTCTCAGCGCATTTGGTGCCACGGTCAAATTTAAGGTCTATATTGAATTTAGTGCGTCAAAGATTTTATTTTTTTTTTACGTATAAGTATTTGGAGACATCTTAAAATGTTTTACACGGATGACATTGTGCTCGCAAATGCTTGGTTTTCGAGTTATAGCATAAATAACGTTCAGGTGAGAATAACATTAACAGCAGTTTCGATATAGCTCTTCCGGTGTAAGGCGGATGAGGAACACACGCAGCTTTTGGCGGACAACCATCGGTCTCGGTATGGCTAAGTTAAGTTATTTAACGTTTACTCAATTTAGTTTATTTAACTAATCTAACTTTACCTAATCTAACCTCACATATCGTTACGTCAATACCGTATTTCAGCTTATTTATGTGTCTGTTTGTTCAATTTTAAATGCGACGTTCCTATACCTTCAAAGTTCAACATCTCGAAAAGTAACCATTTGCGAGCAAAATGTCATTCGTGTAAAACCTCTTAAAATGTCTCCAATTACATAAACATGGAAACAAAATTTTTAAAATCGTTGACGCGTTGAATTCAATATTGACCAAACTTAAACTTAACATTAAACTTCAAGTTAATTTTAGTGTGTAACATTGGAAACAAGCCATCAATGGATCTAGTCTCCATTTGGTTTGAATTATGAAAATTGAGCTAGTTCCATCAATTCAGTAAAAATGCACGTCTGAGAAACCTGAAAATTTTTAGTGCTTAAAAAAGACACTACTCTAGATTTATTGTAGGCTCAAAACGACAGTAGCATGTCTATCTGATTTTAGTAAATAGTAACTAAGCGTCAGTAGCCAAAAATTAAGAAGCAGTTTTAAATTACTTCCAATTCTTGAAATTACGCCATAAAAATAATTTTAGTTCAGACTTCGGCTTAGAATGTAAAACGAACAGAATGGAATTCTGTCTCTTACGGTTGGCGAAACCCTAGAATCATGGATGTAAATTAAATGAAGATATTTCGCACCACCAATACGGCAATGACCTGACTTCTACAAATGTCTCTTTTGCGTAAACCAGAACTGCGACTATCATTAGATTAGGAGGATCTATGGTTATTTCATTGACACGAATGTAAAATTGCTAAAGCGCTCTGGTCTCTATATACCTCACGACAATATTGTAACACAAACGTAAGCACAAATTTGCACAATCCGCTGTGGTTGCGCTCTTCCTGCCTTCTTCTGAAATGTGGAATGTGAACTTAGTCTTGCACGTACAGGTGAAGCAGGATGGAAAAATTCAAGTTGTAAGTACAGTTCACAAAGGAATTTCCAATAAAAGTGATGAATACTTCAAACAGGCATTAAATCTAAAGAAGTTTTGTGAAAGGAAAAATTACTTCCCAGTGTACTTAATGAGAATTTTATTTTCACATGGAGCATGTGGAGCTTTCGTAGTCATATTTCACGCAGCTCAGTTCTATTTTCTAGTCTCAAATGACGCAAAAAGATCGGTTCTGTTTACTATTAACAACCTATAAAAACTGACTTTGATAAGAAATATTATTATAGTGACAAAAAAACCAATATATATGTGCTACATTTTATGTATTAGCTTTACTGGAGGAATACCGTGTCTCCGTCATTAAATATTCCATTAGAAACATTCTTCCTCTTTTCTTTTGTAATCCGTACTTTGTAAAACAAAGCTAAATCAAATACTGAAAATCATGAGACATTTTCTTCCTTGTTTCTCTCGTAACTCAAACTTTGTAAAACAAGTATAAATCAAGTACTGAAAAGCAAGAGATAAATAAATTTCTTTCATAATTCAAACTTTGCTGACATCCTAAAAAAAACAAATACTGAAAAACAAGACACATACATATGTCTTTCTAAATTGAAACTTGGTTGACCTCTTCAAAACCTAATACTGAAAAACAAGAGACATGTTTATTTCTTTCGTTGTTCAAACTTTGTTAAACAAATTAAAATGAAGTACTGAAAAGCAAGAGATTTATTTATTTCTCTCATGATTCAAACTTTGTTGACCTCCTCAAAACCAAATGCCGAAAAGCAAGAGCAACATCCAAATTTCCCTCATACGCCGACTGTCTTTCCAGATCGCGTTCGGTCTTTTCAGTCGAGCTCTCGCTTCTTCAAATTAGTTGGAAGAGCTCGGAGGCCGCTTTCGAATGGCAGTCGTTATGTTCTTCGAGTCCGCCTTATTCGGCACTTACGAGTCGCCACCAGCGCTGAAAAGTTCCGCCACGTGACCCAAATGGTCCATCTCACTGCGACCGGTCAGCAGCCCTCCACCAATTTGGACTCATGCTCGAGACTATTTTGCGATGAACTGATCATCTGTACTCGTGGATGTCCTATATTAACGGCAAACTGCTTAGGCATCGATTCCATTCAATGCGAAGCCAGAAACGGCGGTTAAAGTTCTGCTGGTTTGAGTGAAGGTATCAGTGTCTAAAGTCTCGTTGGTGGTAATTTATCATAAGAGCGTAATTCAAAATGAGGGATGTTAATGGTTTCTGAAGCTGATGAACATGTGCAGCATGACTGATTGTTGTACAACACAAAAAGAGTGAATGTCGGTCTCACATTCCCGATGATGCTTTTCTTTTTTCTTGAGCAATCCCCATAAATGCACTCACAATTTTTCCAGTCCTGAAATTTATTGTTCACGCCATTTTCCAGAAAAATGAGACCAATATTCTTCCGAAGTCGAAGAATAACTGTAGTGTTGAATGAATTTCTCTGACCACGTTCCTAGTCCCTCATGCATATTTCTCTTCAGTAAAAGACCGACTTAATACATCACTGAGTGTTAACACCATACAAATAAAAAATTTACGTACAATTAAGTTGACAGGTATGAAAGTGAACAACGATTTAGTTTTTTTTAAATGCAACGATTGAATTTTCTGAAGGTACAGGTGTAAGACTTGAAAACGAGGCACAAAAATTGCGAGCGATTTCAAAGACATTTTCTCGTGGAGCAGGAAAACCCAAACCGACAAAACCTAAAGATTTCTGCGAATAATTTTTACGAGTGAACTGCAAAAAAGTAATGCAGTGATCCCCCTCGAACAACAAGAAACTTCAATCATTCATCATCTTTCCGACTTCTTGTAAACCAATTTCTCAGAATTTATTCCATAATCCACTCAGGGTACAAAATGTTCAGCACATAAATATCCAACCAGAACCCCATTTAGAGTGTCCCGCAGAACCTCTGAAATTTTCATATGTCGTGCGAAGAACCTCGACATGAAACACCCAACAAAAGTCAATGTTATTGCCAGAAAGAAGAAAATAGCATGAATCAAAACCTGAAGGGTAATGAATACCTTCGTGTCTTTTGCAAGGAGTGTTCAAATAATGATGTATAAACCGGCTCCGGAAACCCCGGAATGATGTAGGTTTCCTCACGGTATCTCCGGAGCGCATCGCTGCCATGAATCTTTCGACGAAAATTAATAGCCGAGAGTCCAGACGTGCATTCTCTGAGCGCTGCAAATAATAGCTTATTGACTGTCCTGCAGAAGCAATAATTCTATGATAGGGCCAAGTTTGGGCGTTATCAGTACATTAGACTCGTCTTTGCCGGCGCGATCACGGCGCATTTGGCGCTGTGGAGCGTGAGGCTGTAAGTCATGGAGCACGAACCTTGTGCGCACTTTTGGAGGCTTCATGTCATAGAGCTTGTGCGCACTTTTGGAGCCTGTGTGAGGCTGTAAGTCATGGAGCACGAACCCTGTGCGCACTTTTGGAGGCTTCAAGTCATGGAGCACGAACTTTGTGCGCACTTTTGGAGCCTGTAAGTCATGGAGCACGAACCTTGTGCGCACTTTTGGAGCCTGTGCGAAGCTGCAAGTCATAGAGCACGAACATTGTGCGCACTTTTGGAGGCTTCAAGTCATAGAGCACGAACCTTGTGCGTACTTTTGGAGCCTGTAAGTCATGGAGCACGAACCTTGTGCATACTTTTAGAGGCTTCAGGTCATGGAGCACGAACCTTGTGCGCACTTTTGGAGCCTGTAAATCATGGAGCACGAACCTTGTGCGTACTTTTGGAGCCTGTAAGTCATGCAGCACGCAGCTTGTGCACTCTTTTGAAGGCTGTAAGTCATGGAGCAATGGAGCTCGCAATTTGTGCACTCTTTTGTAGGCTGTAAGTTATGGAGCACGCAATTTGTACTCTTTTTTAGGCTGTAAGTCATGGAGCACGCAATTTGTGCACTCTTTTGTAGGCTGTAAGTCATGGAGCACGAACCTTGTGCGCACTTTTGGAGCCTGTGTGAGGCTGTATGTCATAAAGCACTTACATTTCAGAAGCAGAGAAAGGCTGTAAATATGGAGCATTCATTTCACTTCGCTTCCAAAAACTAAAAGTGGCACTGAATCATGAAGCTCCTCACTGTCAATATTCCTTGAAGGATCTCCCTCGATCTGCCGACGTCTGCAGAAAAATACTTCTCTATAACACTCGAGTTGGGGAAGTTCTGAATCGAATTAAAAATTTTACGGCGTGTTTCTTTCACAATAACGGGCGGAGGCAACTGGTCAGGAAAAAATTAGATTAATTAACATGAATGAATGAAATATGATGAGGTTAAATTTAAATTATAATTTAAATTTAATGAATTAAGGGTAGTGTTCTTCAACAAATGTTTACTTGGCGATGACAGTTAGTGCATGAATTTAATAAAGAAATGAAGAATGATTCCTTTAGAGATGAATTATGTTGCTTTGTTGTTTGGAAATTTGGAATTTGTAAAGACAACATTTCTTACGCTCTACGTTATTATGCTTTAGTTTTAGTTTAATTTTTGTTTTATTTTGTATTGAACATTTATAGAGCCCGATTGTAATAACAGAGGAAACGATTAAGAGGCTTCCTCTTTTGAATGTCTTATCTAATCCTCTGTCAAATAGTGACAGCCAAAATATAAAAAAATCTGAAAGAGAGAATCAATCAATTTTTGGCTTTACGACTGTTTTTATATTGGAAAATTTCGTTGTAATTATTTTTAACTATTTGTTTCGTGTCCATGCTATTCATTTTCCTAAATTTATTTTTGGAGGCAGCGGAAGATTTTGAACAAATTCGGTTGTTTCTTCCAGTGAAGAGAGCTTCTAAGTAGTTAATGAGTTCCACCCTCATATAACGTCTGACCATTAGAATATAATAACCCTATAGACGATTCAAAGAAAACATGATCACGTTGTCCAAAGAAATTGAACT
Source organism: Platorchestia sp. MABIK (assembly GCA_014220935.1). Lineage (NCBI taxonomy): Eukaryota > Metazoa > Arthropoda > Malacostraca > Amphipoda > Talitridae > Platorchestia > Platorchestia sp. MABIK. The sequence goes on along the minus strand of JACJUY010008363.1, from coordinate 37,553 downwards.
ATTTATGAACTATTGAACTATCGATCTATTTATGATTCACTGAACAACTGAACTATATGTAAACTATTGAACTATTCAACTATTTATGATACACTGAACAACTGAACTATATATACACTATTGAACTATTCAACTATTTATGAAGTATTGAACTATTTATGATGACACCAATTAAAAAAAAAATCTTACCAACTGTTCACTTATACCTGCCCTTGGATTCAATGGCACATAGAAATAATATCAAATAGGTATCATTTTCCACGGAAATAACATTTCCTAATAATCTTCTTTATTTTATTTAGTTTGATGGGCTTTAATAAGTGGACCTATGTGAGCTAGAGCAACTTTATTCCATAATGTGCGCTCGTGGAAATAAATTATCTTTTCGTCCACTGTTCGACTAACTACCCCTGCAAACAGTTACTTAGACGACCGTAATACTCAACTTTAGTTTCTAAAGTTTCACATTCCCGGTAATTGATAAATCATCACGTAATCTGATCCGCCACGTTGATCGACAAACAGCACCCAGAAGTTCAAAACAAGAATAATGTAACGTGGGCGACAGACTCAGAAAGTGGCTGAGCACGGAATTGACTTTTCAAGCTGGCGTTCGGGCAGGGAATTTTTGCAGGCAAGCTCGTGTAGCTCAGAACTAATTCTTTCATCCAAGAACTAGTGATAGAATACGATGTCATTGATGAAGTATTATACCAAAATTTGAAGGGCTAATGAAAAATCGATGGCATAAATTTACGTAATTCATTGGGATATTCAGACTCTGAAATAGAGTGTATGAGTTTGTTACTTTGACAACCATGCTAACGTCAATGCTGTGTAAGTTAATTTCAATGTTTTGGCCGCATATTCAATGATTTTGTAAGACACGGAATAGGGGGAGACATTTGCACTGAATGCAATAAATGATCTTCTATTCCAGAAATAGCAAGAACCATCGTATCTAAGCAAATATAGCATTCCAAATATCTTGGTGTTTCAAGACGCGCTGCTTAAGAACTTCATCTGTGTAATCTTATGAGAGAATGTCTAGGCAGTTCGCTGTCAATTCTAAATTAACGCTGATTAAGAAAAAAATCACGGTGAAAAATTAAGATATTGATAAAACCGAGGCTTGGAAACACTGTTTTAGTAATTCCATCACATGATGATATATGAATTAATCGAGAAGTTCCACGCTGTTGTTCGCAAAATCTCAAGTAAATCGATGAGACCAATAAACAGACAGGAAAAAAGGCTCGAGACAGTCGGAGCAAGAGGAAATTCGTTGCCAAATAAGAAACTAGCAGGCGATGAAACTCAGGCCTGATTAAAATAACACATTTCACAAAACACACAATGTATTATTACAAATACGTAATGTATTATTACAATAACTATGATAACCTAATTACTGTAGTAACGTAATGTAACAATGTTGTTTTAATGATCTACTGGTACACGTCAGGTTTTTATACAGAAGACGTTTCTACGAGAGCAGTAGAGGGAGAACTTGAGGGTTTTGTGAAATGGCGTTGGAATTTAGGTTCGAAATCACTAGCATTTTGTTAGGGTTAAGCATAGAGACATTTGAGCGCAATAGGCTCAGAGATTAACGAGGGAGAACCCGAGAGTTGTGGTTATAGAAAACCAAAAGAATAGTTTCTAACACAAAAAACTCTTTAATATTGCTACAGAAAACATTGTTTAGAAAGTTGAAGATTTTGTGTTTTATTGTACCCTCAGAGTCGACTCGCATGCACTTACTCATGAATATAAGCGTCGTCGTATAGTTCCTTGCGTGAAGTGACACAATTACTTGACTCTCCTGTGTTTCATTTGGTATTCATGCAAATTGTCGTTTAGAAATTATTAGAAACTGAGTCTGGAGCTTAAGTTAATCGGTAACCTGTTGAGATTGATTTACCTTCACATTTTGAATCAGAGAAATACACGCATTACAAGTTCCGAATGTCAATATCTACCTAGGTATGATACACCATGACGTTATTATACGATAAATCACACACGCAGATCTTATACATAGTTCGAAACTGCTTCAATCCTGACCTCACGATTTGTTACCTCAGCAAGAATGAGAGCGTGCAGTTAACAACGCAAACATTTCGCGTTTGACTGTCGCATAAACGCTAAGTATCGCGAATGGTTCGCATGAGTATCATTTGCATCAGCCACATATCATCATGGCTTAGAGAACCTTTATAGAAGTTCATCGTGCACTCATGCCAGCAATTACTCGAGAGTGCTCTGATTGGGGGTACTACCTGTAAAGTACGACTAAAGTTTGTAAAACTTTGACACTCACAACACAAGTGAATGCTGGAAAGTCCGGGTACTCTGTTCGTATGTATTTTTTTCCGATTCGCAGTGAATAGCGCCATGACGTATCGACGAAATTCCTTTCTCACGGACTGCGCCAATTAGATATCAAAAAAGTGTTACAATCACGCAGTATAAAAACCTTTATTAGTCTGCATAACGTCTACACTTGACCTCGGTCGTGTGTTATCAAGCGAATATTAATAGTGTTCGCCGAGAAACTTTCGTATGAGCAAATTCTTGAGCGAGGATGAGATATTAGAGCACGATATGAAATTAAGCGTGACATTCTACACCACGGAATTCTTTCACGATGATCCAGCCTCCCGTGGTCCAAAAATTCAAACGCTTTCAATTGAGAGCCGTAAAATCTGCTATGCCTGCAAAATGTGATGTCGAGAATTACTCTCATTCAACAAACTGTAATTTCGTTTACGAGGATGCATCCATTCCGACTTGGAAGTAAGACTCCTTAAGAATCGCTTCCTTAAAAGTAAAAGCTCGAAAAATTCGCGAGAGAACATTTGAACTTCTTGGAAAAATGATCCGTTCCTGAGGTTGCTTTTATATAAATTTAAAGTTGAATGGGAATCATTACTCAAGACGAGGACTCTATGCAGTATTCATGGTTCGTCTAAGGACTTGAAAAGATGTTTCTTCTTCGAGAATCCTGGGTCACGCTTCAATGATATTACGATATTCAAAGATTTCAAAGACTCAATGATTTCTCATGATTCAATTTGCTTAGGAAATCTTGTTCATTTTAATTTCGTGCACGTTTTTGGTATTATTTCGCATTCATTCTCAATAGGGTTCTTTTGAGTTTTTTTTTCAGTTCAGAATTTTTGCGATAAAAATCATTGTATCGAATTTAAAGTTGCACTAGCTTCAGAGTCATTGTTAAGGAGAAAATGTGAACACTTTAAGAATATTCCGGTCGAAAACAATGCATGAGTACCAGCAAAAGAAGACCAATGTGATGTACAATCACCAATCAAACTAAAAATAATTTCTTTTATTTTGTATAAAATATCAGACGATCGTTTGAGAAATTTTGATCAGTCCGGATTATTTTTTCTTCTAAAAGTTTATATTTTCAGTTGCATCATTTTCTCAGTCACTAGCGTAGAAATTAAATTTGTTGAGCTTGAAACACGCAAGAGAGACCCGAAAAGAAAGATAAATATTTCCTGTTAACAACGACCGCTTGCAGCGGCGGTGGCGGTCATTTATCAGAGAATCAGAACACTTATGGGAATTAAAGAAGTGCCAGCAACACTAGCTTTTTCTATCCAGATTGATGACTTTTTCTGACGCTCTCGACATCATTTATATCGAAAAAGTTGTAAGCCAAAACGTAAAATGCTAACGTCATCAATTCTGTGAATTTTGCAACTGCGCTGCTCTCAATTTCCAGGCCAGGAGAGACTGCCGTACTGCTGGGGACTTGACTGTGGACATGCAGTCCACTGAGTCAAGTCCTCTTACAAACAATTTACCTCGTCGTAGCAGTAAAGCACGCAGCGAAAGTTATTGTGCCAATTTAACTAACACGTGAATTATTTTCAGGCTAAAATCCTCAGGTTTGTATTCTTTCTGATGAAGTTTGAAGATTGTTCCTCAAAAACCGTACGTAGCGTAGCCAAGTCGACCGGAGAACTTTGGCAGCCTCCTGTGCTGCTACAACGAAGTAAATGGTGTAGAAATTTGGGCCCAGGTTGTTAAGGTGTGTCATATTAAGGTTGAAATGTCAAAGCTTCGTTGTGTATCCTATCTACCGGCGTTTGGGATAGATGTACGAAGCAATCCTGTTCTTTCAATGTTAATTAGTGTTAAATTTCAGTTGATTAAAACCTGTCTTAAGGATTCTGCTTTTATTTCACGACAGGGTGCATCTGGCCAGTAATTTTTTCTCCTCGTAAAATTAACGAAATAAACTTGGGCACTCATTGTCATGTACAGGATGGCGCATAAGTACCGCACCTTTTAAAAATTAATAATAAATGAACCATGAAAGGTATAACGATAGGGTTGATTGCAAACGATAGAGGAACTCTTAAAGCTTATTTACATGTCGTATCCTGTCTACAGATACCCAGTGTATATTGCGGTAATAAATAAGGGTGCGTTACTCATTCGCCACCCTGTATATTTCAGCGTGTGTTAGTATTTCCTACCTATCTTATTCACAAGTTTAAAGGCTTCCGTTTTTTTACCGCACTTATGAGTTTCATCAATAAACACGGTTCATTTATCACACTATTTCCACAATAAAGAGAACACTACTAAGAGTTTTCCTCGAATTTTGCGCGTATGAATATATTGTAGCTCCATTTTGAAAGTACCGCAGCCATTTTATTGACTGCGAAAGTACTCTAGTTTACTTCTGTCTCTGTCACGTAATATACATCTAAGTTTATATACATACATATAGACATATATCTATGACTTCGGAGTTTTTTACTCACTTGGAACGTGTGTGTAAGGATGCATGTGAGTTTAATGGCCTGTTTGGGTGCTTGTGTTTATTGTACTGTTTGTCTGTTCCTTCATCCCATATTTTTGGAGCCTGTAAGTTGAATGTTTGTGCCTGAGTTGCTAGAGCGTATTTTAGGGCTCGTTTGTCCGTCATATATTTGAGCGTTTTGAGTGTGCATCTTGCGGCTCGTGTGTCCATCTCGCTTTTGTCTAAATATCCACCAAATAATAAGAATATTTACTTGATCGTCCACCTTACAGTTTGCGCATATTTTGCACGTCCGGACATTCATATTATTGTGGGCGTATTTTCCCATCAACATTAATGGAAACTTGTCCGTTCAGCAGTTCTGACGTATGTTAATTTGTTTTGTAGTTTAGTAGAGTATATTTTCATCGTTTAATATTGGAGTAGCCTTTTACAATTTATTAGTCCATCCTGCAGTTCTGGATTTTCTCATCAGTCGTGTAGGCTTAGAAATTGTCCTTCCTGTAGATTAGAAGTGTGTCTATCCTTTAGTCATAGAGTTTGTTTGTCCATTCAATAGTTTGGGAGTATGCTTGCTCGTCACACACCATCCATAAGTGTTTGTCTGAGTGTCCACATCATCGTTTCAACACATTTGTCTCCATTGAGCAGGTTACAGATATCTCCGCCTAAATACTCTTACCAATGCAACACGGATACTGTACTTCAAAGCAAGCAGCTCTACTGGTAAAGTAGAAAACGGAGAAGTCGGACACAGGAAGTTATATGGGAGACTCTTCTCGGAACTTGAACTTCACTTTACTTAAGGGGAAGAGCTTTACAACTTTGTAATTGATGGCAAACTGCAATTTCTAAATTGGAGAAAAAAGGAAGATTAGACTTAAATAATTTGTCCTTGTTTGTACTTCAGGTTGTTCGATTCATTAGGGAACTAAGCAGCCCAGCTATTGACAGTTGAAGTGACGTTTGCATGCTGTTAGTAAAACAACTTCATAAGAAATCTCAAATTTGACGACTGTAGTCTGTTTAGTTTAATGCCTGAAGGCCATTAAAAGGTGCTAATCATGACACATTCGTAAATTTGAAGCGTTAGTCATTCTTTTTTACATATCCCTAGAAATTAATCCATTATTTATGTAAAAAACAACGAAGCCTTCAACGAAGTCGAGGAAATGACAATTTTCGATCCCAATGAGAATTTATTGAAGAATCATTGTCCTCTGTTTTAAGCCCATAGTTGTTATGAAATTAGCATGTTCATTCAGACAAAGTTTTGGAATTTTTGTTTGGAATGAATTTTCAATAAATTTGCCTTGTACAAAATTTCTGCGTTGCTTCTTCTAGGGTAACCCATCGTCGTAACTCAGTGTGATTATAAATGTCTATCAATTCATTGGAATATTTTTGGCTCGAAGGATTCGAAGCACTGATGAAATATTTTATCAATGAGTGAAGTAAATTGTTTTTTACAGATAATATCCAGATAACGATATCATTAGACGTGCCACGCAAAAAAGTTAATCTAACACTTCCAGAATCATGGCTTATATTTCATAAACTCAACAGATTTTTTATGAGAAGCCAATAGTTTTTCTCACAACAGGTATGTAATTATCTATGCTTTGGCATGGGGCTACATTAATACGTTCCCCGCGTATTGGACCATATGTGTACCATTCGATAAATTGCTCATATACGAACCGGTAAAAATGAATGACGATTCATCTGTTTCACGATCGTTTTAAAAAATAACTCTTATCATACGAAGTGAAATGTTATCGTGCAATAGCATTGTAATGTTTTGTAAGAAGGCAGTGTGGCTTTAGGCTTTAGCTGTGTGGCATAGCCGTGTGGCTTTAGGACCTGCCTCCGTGACGGCAACGTGAGTTCGAGACCCGGCGCTGGTGGCGATTTTCTCCTTTGGGTATAGGAGAAAAAATTCTACGCACAATGCCCCACTCTACCCAGGTGTCTGAAATTGGTACCGGTCTTGACCGGGGGAAAGCGTCATGGCGTCCTGGTGTTAGTTATTAGACATTTGAAAAATCAATGTACATGGTGATATGTATCAGGCTTGAATTGGAAATAAAGCACCCGTAGTTGCCGATGTTTTTTTTTGTTTATTCGAGTTGTAAAGTCTATTTCTCAATTTTGCTACTTATAACCTAGGAAAACCAACAGTTAACAACCGCGGAAACGCGGTGAACGTGTTAAATTATTACTGAATCTCTGCGCGATGGTAGAAGAAAACAAACTTTTTCCAGATAATCAAACCAGGTCTTTGTGTTGGAACAACAGATGAAAGACATAACTGTGAAATTTGTGGTGCATCTATGAATCAGGCCTCTTTGTTGATTTTCCTCTGCTATATTCTAGTGAATCTGACCTAAACTTTAGAATTTGTACTGCATTCGGATCTACGGTTTTGTACCGGATTCAAGTGTCCTAGTATGTGTATACTATTAACGTATACTAGCTCTAGAAGATCCAAAGCGTCTTAGTTTGTATGACCTCAGCAAACAGCTTTTCTTGCCAGATTCAAATGCCTAGTCCATAAACATTATTAACTACACGCTATCATTTCCGCTGATGTAACAAATCATCTAAATGGTCAGGATTAAAGTAGTTTCGAACCATGTCAGCGTATGTGATCCATCGTATAAAAACGTCAGGGTGTATCATACTAAGGTAAATATTGGCATTCGGAACTTGAACTACATAGTACATATCTCTGGTCGAGAAAGTGAAGAGGGATCCTGTTACACAGTTGATACAAGAAACTTCAGCTCATGTTTCATGTGGCGCAGATACCCCGTGGAAGTCAGGATCCGATAATAGGGAGGTTAGGTTGAACAAAGCATATCTTCGCGACGATAAGTTGCGTTTGTTGCGTAATTTGACGTCGGCCTTGCTTAGCGTGTCATCGCGCAGCTTTGAACCTGGAAGTTTAATGAAGTCCAACTTCGATCCATTACCAAGTTTGTGTAATCTGAACCCGAGTTCATATCTTGTTAGGGCCGACGCGGCATAGGGACCACCCCCCCCTCGTCTCGGAGTCTCTGATTTGTCGACACTTTCCTTCGTTATGGCCTGAAGCTTTCCCCATCGCCTCAAAAGTTACCCTAAATTCAGTCGCGTCGCGTTAGTTGCTGTGTTGTTAAAGCTCGATTGATTCTCTAAAAATATGGAGTCCTAAAAGATATGCGGTCGCTTCATGGGCTTATGCGACTTTACGAATATTGTGCACACTTTATAAAAAGCGCCTTTGATATTTCTACTTTGATACTCTAAAAATATGTAGTCCTAAAAGATACGCGGTCGCTTTATGGGCATATACGACTTGAATATTGTGCATACCTCTAAAGAAGCGATTATGATATCTCTACTCATCTATTTCGCGTATGAGACTCGTTCTGTTAATGGTATTAAGAAGATAAATCTTATTCCTTTGAATTAAATCTGTGTGATTAAAATACATCATATACTTGTTTTAACATGATATATTTAATGAATCCTAAATGACAAACAGTTGCATTATTTAGAGGCTTACAACGCCAACTTTCTTCATTAGGTCCAGTATTCATCATCAGTAGGAGACTAATTTATCCCTTAAATTATTTGAAATTTTTGAAGTCAATCATCTTAGAAAATACTTGAATCCGTGGGTTCAAGGTTATGAGTTCTCCAGGCTTTATCAATAGTAAGAAAACAAATTTGCGTAAAACTACGTGAAAATGTGTCAATATTAATCCCACCATCTCAAAATTAAATTCAAATGTTTGAGACAAGAGCGTAGAGAAGTCTTTATCACGATGCGAAAGCACTTATTTACTAGTGTGATTACCTTCTCATAGCGTGAATCATCCAATGATTATCATAGAGCAACGCAAATTATCTATTGGATAACGAGAGATCCCCGTTTTATAGAGTTATAAAGTTAAGCGGATAATGCTAAAATAGTCATAAAAATATTACATGGCTATTCAAATTAAGCCCCAAATATCGTCCGATCATCATCGGGAGAGACGAACATCGTCCGATCATCATCGGGAGACACGAATTATCGGTCGATCATCATCGGGAGACACGAATTAAACTTCGACCATCATCGGAAGACCCGAATTATCGGTCGATCATCATCGGGAGAGACGAATATCGTCCGATCATCATCGGGAGAGACGAATATCGTCCGATCATCATCGGGAGACACGAATTATCGGTCGATCATCATCGGGAGACACGAATTAAGCTTCGACCATCATCGGAAGACCCGAATTATCGGTCGATCATCATCGGGAGACACGAATTATCGTCCGATCATCATCGGGAGACACGAATTATCATCCGGTCATGACGAGACACAAATTAAACTTCGACTACAATGATATTCATTGGGACTCAAGGTACACTAACTTCGATAAACTTAAAATTTAAAACTTACCTACCGAGTACACAATTCATTTTCTTGTTTCAAAGCTTCACATCATCTGATCAGATGTTTCTTAACGGCATCAATAATCGGCACTCAATGTTTTGCAGCACAAAACCTGTTCGAAACTTTCTACTACGTTTCCTGCTAGATAAATATTTGACTTGCTTCTTTAATTGCATGA
>JACJUY010008363.1:14424-27751 GCA_014220935.1 Platorchestia sp. MABIK | reverse complement strand
CAAGCCTCACCCTGAAAGATTTATTCCTAGCACAACTTAAGCATTACGTAGATATTAGTGCTCAGCTACGCTCTCAACAAATTACTGCGAGAGTAATACTGAAATACGACACTGAGAGTATCCATTTTTTGAAAATAATCCTGACTTCTGTGAGCCTTAAAATCCAAAACTGATCATTAATACCCTCCTCTACTTCAGCTTCTCAATTTCTGGGATCTGGATTTGGGTAGAGAAAGATATTGAAGTTGGGACGAAAAGCATCGCCGTAAGTCGATGTCGATACACCGTAAGTCGGTGTATTCAGTTTCGCATTAGCATGCCGTTTACGCGTTGGAGCTACAGTTTCAAGCCTTTAAAGCTGCTTATGGCTTCCTTTGTTAGCGCCGTCACCAAATTGCGGATCAATATCTGCCGGTCCTGTAAATGATGTACGGTCGATTGCTTATGAAAAAAATGTAATTCAGAAACAGATTGTTAGCAAGAAATACAATATCACACTCGACAGAAGATGGGATTTAGATGTGTGAAGCTGCTTTGGGTTTCGATTAATTAATTAAATACCTTCGCATGCACCTTGAAGCTCAAAAACTGACGCACAGACTTGTGTTGCTGAAGTACGATCTTTTTCATGTCTAAATTAAATACTCTTTGTGCTCCAAGCTGCACAAGAATACTAGGAACAACTCCCGGATCCAATCATCGCGCAGACATGAGAGGCTAACCCTATAACTGGAAGACAAGATTATTTTAAATAACGACACTTTGACTGTGATGTGAACCACCGATAGTCACTGGGGGAGTTTTCACAATGCTGCTCACCGACCAGTAGTCACAAGCTCAATTTTCATGAGTGCTTAAAACTAAATAGGGGCACGATGCTTCCTACTTTCAACATTGCTTACTCCAATTGACTCTAAATTTGAATTTAATATTAAACTTCAGTTTGCCTGCTGCAGTGAAAATGTTAAAAGCTTCCCGACGTATTAGAGCCACAGCCAAATACTCATCAGTACCTCGAAATAAAGTGAAGCGTACTCGTACGTCAGTGAGTGCTTTAAAGCTCGTGCTGGTTTTCGGCTTGTTCGAATTCCCTGTTCCTGCATGACATTTATGGGCAAGCTGTATTTACGACCTGACCATTGGACACGAGTTGAGTTTATGTGTCCTGATACAAGAGATATAAGTATTCAGACCAGGTGCTCTCTGACCAAAGTTAACTTGTATTTAATTTCCAAAGCCTTAACTGTTTCAGGTACTTATCACGTGAACTATTGATCGTGCACTTTTGAAGAAATTGCAGCATTCGCTTTACTTCTAAGTTATTAAGAAATGAAGCCCGAGATGCTTAAAAAAGAAACTGAATACACCTTAAGTTTTACTCGCCCGATTCTCCGAGACGAAGCAGCTGGCGCAGAAGAACGCCTTTTGGTCTGTTTGAGCAGAAGTCGCAGGCATCTCCGGCACTGTCACTCGCTATTAATTCGTCTAATGGTCTTGGAAGGCGCTTGACTCTGACGAGTCCCTGAATCCAAAGACTTTTGTTAGCTGAGACGAGGCTGCTGGCGACAGCCTCGTGACTAATGGCTTCCCAGAAAGCTCAAAGCTCTTTTAAATAAGGATGAATTGACGATCACCATCAAATCAATTGCCATTCTGACTCTAACCTTAGACCTAAATAATGGTAGGATGGAACTAATCTAAAACAGAAAAATTTTAATTAAGGTGAATGATTTATCGGATTTTAGACCTCGTTTTATATCACTATGTGGAATATTTTTTGGAATGAAATCTGCCTCGTCATGCAAAGAGGTATTTGTAGGGTTAAATCGGAAATTAGCTAGAAATGGCTTACATTGGAGAGATTGCATCTATTTAAAAACAGCTACTAAATGCTCTTGAAGTTCTTATGTACTACAATACTAGTAGAGTGAATAATCAGGGTGCTAAGAGCTGAAAATTTCAGAGCATTTAGTAGTATCATAACTAATGAACAGTGGTTCCGTTGTTTGAAACGTCAGCTTCGAAGTTATTATTAAACACGTAGGTTTGCAATCGTGCTTTTTATACTGAGGAAGCGTTTTATTTTCCCCCTGATATGCACGAAAATGATCTCTTCAAAATTGCAGGAGCTCTTCAGAGGCGGAGGTAAGCAATATCTTGCGTTCACGGTCTCTTGAATATCGTAATTTTTCGCTTCATTTGAAAAAGTCAGCGCCATTTTGGACTGGGATGAAGCTGCTGCGGAGGCGAAAGAGATCAAAGGATTAGTGCTTTATACGGTCATGTTCTTCTTGTTCTGTTCGGATGCAACCGAAATCTGAGCCATGCCAAAAAGAAAGACCGCAACATGCTTGGCACGGGTGTGCGTGTAAAAATCAGCGCTTCAAAATATCAACCAACATTGCTTTTCAGATGAGTTTATATTCAAAATGCTGATTTCTCCAGTCTTCCTTTTTTCTTAAACCATGAAAGATGAAAATCGCAAATTCTAGAAGCACCTTTTGGAAGTTTTTCGGTCCAACAAATCGCGTTCCGTCGCCTGCAATACCACATACACGCGGGAAAAAAAGGAAAACCAACGTCGCTAAGAATATCGTATTCTTTAACTACGTTGGTTTTCTTTTCTATCCCGAAAGCGAGACTTCCTAGAAATCTACCTGTTTCATCCACGTATACAGGATACTAAGAGTATCCATTTCTGGAAATAATCTTGACTTGTGGGTATATGTAAGCCCAAAACTGAGCATTAATATCCGCCTCTACCTCAGTATCTGAATTTCTGGGTTCTGGATTTGGTTAGAGAAAAGTAAATGGAATTTTTGGCCCACTGCCATGCAGTGGCGTTTTCCATTCCAAGATCACGTTCGCATGACTTGAAATTTTCAAACAATTCTCGTCGTGGGCTGTTAGCGTAATTTTTTGTCAACATGGCTGTGTTAGATGCTGGCCAAAACAACCATAAATAATTTTTAAAAATTAATTTTTAGCACTTCGAGTTCGGCATCCCTGTTGTGTTTCTCGATGTATTCAAAAATCTCAAATCCATATCATTTTTTCCTTGACATTTTCCCCTTCCCACAATTTTATCCTTCTGTTGCGACTCAGCCTCTCGTCACAACACGCAGAACACTAACTATTCAAACGAATACTCCGTATCGACTCGCCACCCCTCATGGACCAATGAGATTGAAACTAGATTCCAGTCTAAGACTTCGTGTGTAGCCCGAAATGCAAGCTAAACTGGTGAATGTCGTGCACTGATACACCACTTTCCAAACTAGTCAAGGGCAGAACAGGCTGCCCTGCAACAATATTCGAAGCGAGGGCTGTAAAAGAAGCACGCTCTTCCGAGCATCCTCAGCCTCAACTCACAGTTTTCGCTCGATATTACTTGCTCACTCTCCAGTCATCGCAACGATCCCAATGCCAAGAATCCTCACTCCTCTCTCGCTTTACGCTCGGTTCAGCAGGCACAACTTCGGGTTTAGAAGAAAGAATACTATAGCTCGCAGCCCCTTGGCTTCACCAGCATCTTGCCCTTCTTCAAGAAGTAAAGCAAAGCTCTGTTTTCTCCTTACATGAAAAGAATTAACTTCAAACTAGCTACTTGAACTATTCTAAGGAACAGGGTGAGCAGTTTCTCTCTTTAGCTTAGTCAAAGGCTACCCCCTCACTGCTCTCTCTGCCTGGCAGCCTTGCCTCAACAGTTTCAGACACAAACCTAGCGATAACACGCAACATCATTGTTCCCTTTCGGCGCTAATCACTCGCTGTTGTTCAATGGGACAAAACAAGACCTCCTTTGTCGAGCGCTCCTTTCGCAAGCGCTCCTTGCTAGCACGATTGCAGCCAAGTGCTCTTCTATCAACACATTCTCACCGAGCACTCCTCTGCTAAACCCTACACGACTGGGCCCTCGGCATGGGCCTACGCTCTCCATCTACTATGTCGCTATGTCCAGAAGCCCCACAACCTGGTGTTCTCCGCTGTACATTCGCACTACCCACTCTGCAGCCACCTATCACCTACGAGTCCCTGACCGCCAACGAAGCCGGCGTAGTCACCATTTCGAGTTCGTTCAACATAACCACCATTGACTCAAGCGAGGTCTCGTGACCGGCTACGCCTACACGTCTGTATATTGGCAGACGTTACCTCACTGCTTTTGTGATTCAGGACAGTCTGCGATGCACAATCGATGCGTTTGGCTGCCGTACTACAATAATCTCATTTGCAATCTTTTACCTAAATAAGTACCACATTTAATCGTCCTTTCACTTGTTGTCATTCTCCTGTGATCATTCTTGTCCTCTTGGTAATTCTCTAATGAACTCAATGTTCGAACACGATACTCATGATACACGGAGAGCATAAAATTATATCCGTCTCATACCCAGAGTACATTATGACAGCGAAAACTTATTCCAATCCAATTGAAGTTTGTCTTCTTTTCTTCCAATTTGATGGAGTTTTTTGTGCATTTCACGCACATAGCTCATAGTGAAATTCACTATGCTCATAGTGAAATTCAAGCTCAAAATTATTATTTACATTGAATAGGACAAATTTGTCAGCACCATTTAAAATTTTTTCTAAATTATTAGAAGCTCACGTTTTGTTATTCTATTTAGACGGAGTTTTCAGTGTTATTTATCAATATTTAAATAATAAACCGAGAATTGAAACATTAAATAAATATATTTTTCCATGTTAATATTGCGATTAAGAATTACCGAAAAGGCAATGGCAATTTAGCGCACATAGTAAAATTTTGTAATATTCACGAGTGCAAGCACGATGCAGGAAAATAGTGAGATAGCGCATTTTTCAATGCACTTCAGGTGTTCCTTAATGAAAAAATTAAAGCATTAATTGAAATAAATTATCGGCAAACTTCGTTCGACAGAGCCTCTACGTTACAATTTGTTCAATTTCCTTGGTCTTAAACTACAAAATTTTTCGAAAATGTTTTAACTTGCGCCCCGAAAATGTCGAATCACTTTACCGGTTTTCAAAAAGGCTCAACGAGTGGCACGAATAAATTCTTTCTCGACAAAAGACACCCGCCCGCATACGATAAAAATCATGGCAATTCGGTTTAAATGTCGGCCGTTACAAGCCTTAAAATCACAATATTCATTTCGGGCTACTTCCCAAATTCAATTTTGAGAAATCAGCATCAAGGGTTTGTAGAAGATATCGCTGAGGAAAGGGAAAGAATTCGGCTAGCGTCAGTGGAGAACGACCGACCTCACGATTGTGATGAGCTAATAAGATCAAGTTATGAGGCAAGTAACACGACTACTGCCTTCGTTACTTTAGACCCCACGACACGCCTCTCTCTTCGGGAGGCATGTGGGCCCAACAGCCGGCGCACTGAGGTATAATTAACAATTCTGTTATAAATGCGACGCCTAGATTTTGGAACGCCTCTAAGTTTAGAGCCTAAATACATAAGATTCTGTATGTTTAAGAGTTCCCGGAAATGAGAAAATGAGGCCTCCTGTTCGCAAGTAAAATCTTCGGTAAAGGAGACCGGCGACGCTGGAATAACTTGACCGGCATCGTTACGCAAATGTGGCATGACCGCGGCACCGAATAATGGAAACATTTCATGTTTTGTCCATCGCGCTTACGGAGCGCACTTGCGTAATTTAAAAAGTGAAATTGCATAAGGTAAAGCGAGAATAATTTCTGACGCAGCTGTTGAGCTTAGAAGCTAAATGTGGCGTGTCAGTTGCGCTGTTTCGAGGATGCAAATTTGGATTTTATCATGGTATGAGAATAAATTTTGAGTACTGTAACTAAATCGTAATATGAATAAAAACGTTCTCGGCTTCTCACAGACAAGTAAACGACAAAGTTGGGTGCCCTAACTGAATTATTAAAGAAAGCTTAAGAAGCTCCCAAGGGGATGACACAGTGATGTGAAAATGATATAGTGATGAAATTGTGATGGTAGGGTGAAGTACGAAACCAAAAAGCCTTCACATTTTCCCTCACAACGTAATTTCAAGTTTGAATGATGAAGTACAATAAATATAGAATTGTACTAAAGATAGAAAGTGTCATTCTTAGTCTGAGGAGAGATAGAGCTACGAAATTGGGTGAAGGATAAAATATGTAGTTGATTAATTTTCAGACTTGTCACTCTCCTTGTCCTGTCTCCTGTCTCCTTGTTGTAAATTTGGTAAGAGTGACATGATTTTGAAGTTAACATTGTTCTAATGTTTAGATTTGCGGTCAGGGTGAGGAATTTTTATAATTTTGAGTAAGAGATCGTTTTTTTAATATAATGAAGCAAATGATTTCATTATGAAAATGTAATGAAAGTATTTCCTGTCTAGAAAAAGCATTCAACGCTTTTGAAATGATGTAAAAGTGAGAAACACCAAATGACGACGCAGTGAAGTCGTCAATTTATTTTGACGCTGCGGCACGAAAAAATGACTGCAGCTTTTAATACAATTTCCTGTTGATTGTGACACTTTGATTGTGACGTCAGTTATATTTGGTCACTGAGGTTATTTTCATTACGCTGCTGATCAACAAGTAATCACAAACTCAATTTTAGAAAATAAATTACAGCAAAACTAAATAAAAACATGATCCAGCTTATGTTTCGTATTTTCAACATTACCAACTACAATTGACTTTAAATTCGAGTTTAATATTAAACTTTAATTTTACTTGCCGCAGTCAAAGTGTTAAAATTTTCAGCCTCAAGTCCGTTTGTTTTAAAGGCAATGAATGATAGAGCCAAATAATTTTCACGTTCTTTAATTGTCTGTTTTACCGTATGTAGGTGTCCCAGCATATTTACTATCATATAGTTGTTAATATTTGCAATCGGATTATAGATTATTTTGTCGTTACGATTATGGCATTTTTGTTTCCTGTTTTTTTACTAAACGTTTCACAACGCATTATTGGTAACAACATTGTGAATTTGTCATGTCGTACTACAGAGCGCGATTACATCATTTTCACGTAAGGTAAAAAAACGTAGTCTTCAAATAATTTTTGAAAATTTTAGTCTGAAAACAAAATTTCTACAGCTGACGCTGCATGAGACACAAAGAAGGTTTCACAAATAAATCTCAATTAAAAGCTTGTGCCTCGATTCGACTCTCTTTTGTTTCAGCTTTCTATGGTGGGTCCGCCTTATAATTTCTTTTTATTGCATTCGTTTTGCTTATTTCGAGGGCAAAAGTAAGAGGCCCAGCGGTGGTGGCTCTGGGTTTCGACGTCGCCATTTTATGGAGAGCATTTTTTATCTCTCGCAAATTCGGTTGTAAATTGTGACGCTCAGGAACAAAGTCCCAAGGGTGCCATAAAACTGGATTTCATGTAGACCGTCAGTCACCTGAGATTTGGGTGCAATTCATTGTCCTTAACAAATAGAGGATCCTTTCGGGGAGGACGGCAAGAGTCTCCGGGCAAACAAGGCCGCAAACGCTATAGGCAGATAAGAAAACGGCCATTAAGATAGCGGCACGAGAAATAGCGCCGCCAAACCTCGCTTTCGATACAAGATTTATGAACGCATCTCCTAACTGCATATGAGACCTTGCCGAAGAGTTCCCCCAGTGTGCTGGAGCTCAAGCTATGAGCAAACTTGCCGAGCAAATGATGAAGATAAATGACCGAACATGATCGCCGACCTTTCCAATAAAACTCCCGATTCGAACAAAAGATTCTTCGTTCCTTATTGGTAGGCAACGCATGGCTCGAAAAGTGTTGAGCGTGTTCTCTGAAGTATAAGGTCGTCTTTTCTTGGAAATCAGTGATACTGACATCAGCAAATCAATTTATCAAACACGAGATTGAGTCAGTATGTTAGGAGTATTCTTTTGAGCTAAAAAGATAAACTTTTCGGGAAGGATGACGTGTTCTGAGTAGTTAAAACTTAATGCAGGAATGATAATAAGATAAAAAATAAAAGAATACTTGTACAATTTATCTTCAACTTTATTTGGATTTATTTATCGGAAAAAACTCTAATCAACGAAATATAATTTCAGTACGTTTGATACGGAACAAATCATCCTTAGACAGAGTCATAAACACAAAAAAACTCCGAATGCAAACAAATTCAAGCCAGAGATTCATACATGTCGATCTATTATGATGCCACCAGGGGAATGTCTCACACACGTTTAACACTTTGACCACGACGTGAGCCACTGGTGGTACACGGAAGGGATTTTCACAGTGCTGCTGATCCATCATGCAGTAGTCACATACTTAATTTTCATAAATACTTTATCAAAACCAAATGCAGGTACGATCCAGTTAATGTTTGTTATTTTCAACATAGCTTACTACAATGGACTTTGAATTTGAGTTGAATGTTAAACTTCAGTTATGCTGCCGCAGTCAAAGGATTTATAGCCTCAACTTTTCCGTGCCTGTTCCAAACTGCCAGTTAACCGTATCGTGATCGTTTCAAATGGTGTACTATTATTTTGCAAAACATGCCCTAGTTTACACTCATGAATTAATCAACTCAATGCTTCTGGTATGGCATTTTAATATTTTCTGGAAAATAATCGCGATATTTCAGTAATAGTTTCTAACTTTGTAAATAGATTTCAAGAGCACCTGAACGTTTAGTTTTGGTGTTTTTAATACTATTCTTAGAACAAGTCTTCATAGATTTTCTGGTCGACGCTTTAAATTCTTTCGTATTCGACAGTCAATGACTTGATTTTCATCTAAATTGAATCGTCGTTGCGGTACAACTGGAGGCGCAAATGCTGCTATGTGAACTTACACAGCCAACTGCACCGACTCAGACAACAGAAATTAAAGAAGATCCTGCGCTTAACACGTCCCACACATATAGGGCCAGAGCTGTACCATTTGGTAAATTGCTCGTTCACGTACCGGTATAAATGAATGACATTTGATCTGTTTCGCCACCTTTTTAAAATAACGGTTATCACACGAGGTGTAATGTTAAAGTGCAATTGCATTTTCAAATTTATTGGGAAGAATAAAAATGTATTCGAGCAATGAAGGCGATTTCTCAAATCTGCTACTTACAACCAAACCAACCGTTAACAACCGCGGGAACGCGGTGAAAGGGTTAAATTACTTCAAATTTAAAAGTTAATTGGGGCGTGTCCCTTCCGGTTGTCATTGAGGGATTTTCATAATACGGCTAAGAAACCGGTGTTGGTCACTATGTTAGTGTTCATAAATATTCGTACAAAAACCAAATGAGAGTACGATGTAGTTAGCATATCAATAATAAAAAACAAAATTAACTTTTATTTCAGTTGAACTTTGAGCTTCAGTTCAACATGTCACAGTCAACGTGTTAAGATTTAGTCATGAAGCAATACCTGAAGCTTAATTAACCGGACAAGGTACCACAACCTCAATTTAACTAAGCATGTGTGAGTTAAGGAATTACTGTTAAGAGACCCTGTTTCTGATACCTTACCAATTTTACATCATCAAACCACATGGCTTCTATTCAATTTATTTTTGAATCTAAGCTTTAGTACATAACGATACATTTCGAAGCTTCTAAATTAATAGTTCAAAAATAATTTTGGAGTTGGAATATGAATTAAAGGGTAACCTTTCATAAATAAACAACTAACCTCGAGGCCAACTGGTTCCAGGGGCAGAAAACCAACGTTCTCATCAAATAGAACAAACTTATAAAATTGTGACTTTTTGACACACTTCCAGAAGTCTGAAATATTCATCCCCAACATGATTTCAGAAACGACGCGCATTTAGAGAAGGGTTTCTTTGAAAGCCCGCATCCCGCGATTGCGAGATCTAGGAGCGCCTCATTCCAGACGCAGAAGAGGCTCGGCTCCGTTTCCAGGAGAGCGGGCGGATGCGGACGATGACTTGCGCGTCCGCTCCAGACTTGGATGAGCACATCCCGGCCAAGTGGCGCCAGAAGGAGCTCAGGGATGTCGGTGCCAGAGAATCCGTATTGATTCTGGACTGGCGCCAAAAACTGCCTTTGGTGCATGGGTTCCGCACCGCAGGAGCCTCAACTTACTGGAAAAGCTTCCTCGGGCCGACAAAAGTTGGTCTTCTCACTCAATGAAAGACCGGTTCCTTGATTACCACAAAAATTCCCTTGGTCTGCCCCAAAATGAGCCGTGGCCGATTGCTTCTTCCTTTTCAAACACGGCGCGTGTTTTGCGAGAATGACTGGTTCTCATCTGTGTGGGAAAGCGCGGTTTCTTCAGTGCCTGCTGCCTAATGAAGGGTTCTCTTCTGAAAAAGAATTAGTAGTTTTCTTTGTACCCTTGACGATGCCACCGAAATCACCATCGGTCAAAAGCGGTAAATTTTTTGAAAAGAAATTCTGTTTTTGTATTGATTTGTAAATTAAAATTTTAAGAGAATGATGAATCATTACAATAAGTGAACTCAATAGCCCCGCATGTTTTATTTAAATGGGAAAACTTCAACTTTAATTGAAATGTCAACACAAAATTTTACTCATGCAATACGATAGTGGTAGAAATTTAACAGATCTGCTGTAGTGCTGCATCTTTGATTTCGATTACTTTGAGGCCAAATATGTATCGGCACACTTAGTTCTGGTTTCGTCGTTTCTGAATAGGACTTCAAACAATTAGAACATTTGATAAAAGAGTACTCGACAGTTGAAATCTGTAAAAATCGTAAAAGCATTACCGAACTCCTTATTTTGCATATGAAAGAATTAACAACTGTTGCATTTTTGTTCTCTCCGTAGAAAATACACATATAGTGAGTAACACCAGTCACTACTGGACTCTCTCTTTCTATCTGATTTCTCAGAGAATAGTCACAGCAATTGATTCAGATAGTACAGTAATCTATCGATTTCTATTGTTATCCATTTTCACTTTTTTGATCGTTGCTGACATTCAAGTTTAAAGTTTTAAACCTCACTTATAAAGACTTGTTTGCCCCGAGGAGGCTAGTATAAACGGAATTTTTCAGGTCAGCGTAAGCTGGTGCAAGCCGTACTTTACTCTTTCAGTCGAATCCTACTCTTTTTATACTGAATGCAGTTTGAGAACCAATTTTATGATAGCTAACATTTCTCAAAAAGAATAATTTAAGAAAACTGTGAGTAAAATTTTTTTGAATAGTTATTATATATCGAATGTTTTATTTATGATCATTCTTGAAATCTTTTAGGTTAGAGAAAACGAGCCCATTCTTATATTATTTAGAAACACAATCGTAAAGAAAAGCCCATGAAACAATCAGTATTTTATTCCTAAGGCCGTCGTCACACGGAGACAAAATGGTAACGTTTCGTCATAAAAATTTTCAGTCAGCGGTACTACTTGGTGTGTCTAGCACCGCAAAGCCGTCTGATTTCAGCCTTTGTTTGGGACCAGTTTGGACAAACTAAGGCTGAAATCTGACTGTTTCGTGGCTCTGGACAGACCGATTAGTGCCGCTGACTGTAGATGATTATGATGAAACGTTACCATTTGGTCTCCGTGTGACGGCGGCCTTGGGCTGGTTAAAGCGCAACGGATTTAGATTATACAAAAATCTCAAATGTGCTATCAAATCAAACTTAATACAGGAAACATGTATTGAAGTATTGAATAAAATAAATACAACACACTGATAGTTTTCTTAAATACCTGTTCAAATTCTTACTTTACACGAAAATTATGGAGTAAAATACGACAAATCCATGTTCTGCACCATTCTTATAGTGTTAAGCCCTGCGTTCTGTATCCTCTGAACTTCAACTTAACATTACCTGCGTCTTAAGAAACAATTCTGTCCCTTATTAAGAAATAATTCATTTTCGGAACACATCGTAACGTCCTAGTCCAATTTGGGCGTAATGAAGTTAGCAGCTGAAATTCATCATATAGGATCAAGTGACCACGAATCACATTCAACACCACTTGACGTCAGAATAAAAGGTGTCATTTAGTGCCATCTCATTGTTCCATGGTCGCATGAGCGCAGGTGTTCACGTGATGAGCTGAATGCATGATATTCAGAATGACTGTAAACAATTTAAGTCTACGGATTATAGACTCAAGATTTAACTATCTCCAGATGGTTATCGAATGTTTGCCGGCAACTTTACTTAAGTTTAAACTTCTTTTTCTGCGTTCAATTTAACGCCCAGACACCTAAATCACACAGTTAAACTCAATTTACGTAAAGTTTACCAGTAGAAATCCATAATCGGGGACGAACCATTGCTTTATGCCAGTTTTTATTTCACTTATGCTTACCCATTTGCAAATTCTTTTTCCTTTTCTTGGTCTTTGGGAATTTTTTTCTCTGAAGAAAATTGATATATTATATGCAATAGAAATTTGATACTGAGGGCTTGGATTGACTTATATGCTGCATTCCTCAGAATACACGTCCAGTTTTTAAAAGCTCAAATAATACAGTTTGAACGCCTTTCCTCGATAATAAAAGCTAGGTTTTAATGGTTGTATTCGTTGGTATATGGGAAAATAAGGCTTGGAAAATGAGTGTTTATATACAGTGATATGAAAGAAATGCAAATTTGAGCATCTATCTGCACTAACTCGACAGCACATTGATGAGCAATAAAAAAAAAGTCCGACCGCAAAAATTACAGAAAAGGAAAAATTTTCTTCATGATTACGTATTCAGGACTTACTGCCTACCTCTCTAGCCTTTGTGAAAAAATCCCACCAATTTCACCACCCACTAGGTATAAAAAACCGGTGCTCCTTGTAATCTTTTCCTTCTTCTTTTTATTTTTAACTGTCACATTGCCCCCATTTTTAGCGCTTTATCACTACCGCTTGCGTGGGAATATTGTGCCCGTAACCGTAAAAACTTCCTCTAGTGGAGAGCGCTACACGTTATTTCTTCCCCATTTTCTCTTCCCACTATTGTGCTTATGGACAGCTTTGGACTTTCCGCATCGAAGGAGGCTTAAAAGGGACATTTTGATCGCCTCTAAGCAACCTTGCTGCTTTAAGCTAGGCAAAATTGTCTACACCGAGCATAGATTTTTCGTCTATTTTACGAAGAATTTTCGTCTTCTAGGAGAATTTCTTTACAGTATTAATTCATATTATTACGTTTGTAGATGTAGATTTTTCCATAAAGTCATATTATTACGTTGGTCGATGTATATTTTTGCGTAAAGTCATATTACTACGTTGGAAGATGATGATTTTTGTATAAAGTATTGCTTGCAGATACTCAATTCATTTTCAGTATTGACTATTGAGTGAAATAAGGCAGTGTTTCCCTTTCGAACAAAACATAAACTACATGCTGTGAAGTGATGCGATTATGCTTTAATCTTGCAAGACGAGAACAAGGTAGTGAA
>JACJUY010008362.1:19384-34709 GCA_014220935.1 Platorchestia sp. MABIK | reverse complement strand
AAGCTGTAGACCAATATAGAGATCTTGTCTCCAATGTCTCAAGTGTGACAAAAATATAGAAAAAAGCGTCAAGAATGCGAACAGAGTTCTGAGCTCCATAGCAATAAATTTTGAATAAAAGTCAAAGGACTTGATGCTGCCATTCTATGAGGCACAGGCTCGACCACATCTACATAGAGTACGCAGTGCAACCCTGTTCCCTACCCTAAGAAGAGGTAGAAACAAAATACAGAGAATTTAGCTTAAATACGGGCATTATTATGATGGTATTACTGATACGGGAAAATAAATACTAGGGTCGGGTTTTTGTGGGACATAGTATACATTAACGCTTTGACTGCGTCAGATAAAACTGAAGTTTAATAGTTAACTAAAATTTAAAGTCAATCGTAGCGTGCAATGTTGAAAATAACCAACTTCAACTGGATCGTGCCTTCATATAGTTTTGATGAAAATCGAGTTTGTGACTACTGGTCGATCAGCAGCATTATGAAAATTCCCTCAGTGACCACCGTTGGCTTATGTCGCAGTCAAAGTTAACGGAACGAAAATTATCCCAGAACTCCGTAACTTCAGCTACGAGCGACGTCTTCAACTGATTAAACTCATTTCCCTTGCACTAAAAAGAGCGCTATGTCAATAGATAGAGATCTAGTCATATCTTAACTGCTCTAATGATTTTTTTTTCAAGTACTTTTTGCCTCTGAGGACAATGTTCGAACAAGAAAAAACGATCGAAAATTAGTAAGAGGTAATTTCAAGACAGCCTAGACCTCAACGTCTTTATATTTGAAATTGTCAAAATCGGGAACCAGCTCCCAGAAAATATCTCCGCTCAGACGGAAAGTACGTTCGAAAATCGCCTATACTGTTACTTGGTAAGCAATCTCCCTTAGTTCTAAAGTACGAGGGTTAGCTAGAACTTTTGGTGTATATGAAAAGAAAAACTATACGTGTACTTCAGTAGGTATTATCAAATAACGCATTTCTTCGTGCGATATAATTATGATTTCATTGGCAATACCTCATCGAGTAGTAGCTTCTGCATGACGTGAAACAAGGGGGTGATCTTGGCTCTAACGTATCCAAAAGGCCAAAAAACAGGTCCAATCGTCGGACGAAAGTTTGCGTTACGGCCAGTTTTAGAGTTATTTTGCTGACATGAATGTACTGGTGCTTGTGTGTGAAAATTGATGATCGTAAATGTGTTTCGTTGGTGCCTGAGGGTGATTGGTGTCTGATGGCCGGGCACTTGAGACGACCCGAGAAAGTGCTATTTTGCTTGTTTCTGCTTCCATTATATTCTATGTATAAGAGAAGGGGTCTCCAAACTTTCCAGCCTTAGAGTCATATTGATTACTCCGGTAAGTTTCACGGGCCAAAACTGTTTTAATTTTTCTACCATTGTCTATAATGTCTAGAGTGGGCGCCAAATACTTGCCCTGATCAAGCATACGCTTGCTGAATTCGCTATAGTTCAATTCCTATTGTGTATTGTGGCGGGCCGGATTTGGCCTGCGGACCTTAGTTGAAGATCTTAGAAAAGATCTTTAAGTAATTTTTGACTCTACTGAGCAGACCCAAGTATTTTAGTAGTTTCGCTCTAATACAGTGGTGTATTAGAGCGCAACTACTAAAATACTTGGGTCTACTCAGTAGAGTCATAAATTACTTAAAGATCTTTTCAACCTCCCAAGCTATAGAAGGGGGTTGTTTTGAAGGGCTATTTTTTCCAACTCACAATACGGAGTGAAAGGATGTCGTTAAACGCGCAGAATTAAATAAATTTTACCTTGTACTTAGAGCCCTTATTTCAGAAGAAACTTGAGAAATAATGTCCACAGAAATGTTTCAGCAGTTAAAATACCAAAGTTTTTTGATCTTTACCTCTTTCAATGTACAATTTTATGAGTGAAACTTTGAACAATAAATACGGTAAAATTTTGAGTCATTTGTATTTTCACAAACCGGAAATCACGATCATCTAACAAGAAGAAGAAGCATTCAGAACGAAACGCGAATCTCTATTTCTGTCAAAATATGGACGACGCAAGATGATGAAACAAAATATTTTCAATAAGATAATTCGAATTGATTAAGCAAATTGCTATGGAATAAATTGGATACTTACCCTGTTTTATAACGTGCTGTTCTTGTTAGACTCTTTTTCAATAATATTCATAATTTAAGCATATATTATACAATAAAATATTATTTGATAAGTCCTGTACGAGACAAGATTACGTGATCTAGGTTTAGCATGATGGTACAGCTTCTAATTACCTTATTTGAGAGAATGCCCTAGAAACCACTGAACTTATCCGTTGTCTTCAAATAGCTATATCCAAACGTGCATCACATGTGTATTATTAATTCGTTGTATCACTCGCAGTGAAAAACAATATTTTGAAGTTTCAGTGTCTACTCCACCTCATAAGATATAGATTTGGAGAGTAATTCCAAACGACGAAGCCGACGATTGCACACAGTAATTTTTCATCATTCACACAGCGAGCAGAATGAAAAGACACGTGTGATTAACTCCGGAAATATCTAGGCAGAGTTCACGTGTTCTCGATAAAACAGAGTATTTTTTATACATCCTGGGAATACAAAGTACGAATATGCTTCCCGAGAGAGTTTCCGAGTTTTTACGCTAAAATTACAGAGAAGAATAGCTCACCTCGGTTGTACCTTGGGTTTATCCAGAAATGAAGAGTTTCTATGTTCAAATTTCTAGTAATGAAGTCAAAAACTTCTTCATTCGAAGCAATCTCATTCGAGTTGGATTTGAGCACGTACATTTCTCGCATCTACACGGGAGAAGCGCTCGAGCGAGATCTTTTGTATCACTCTCGTTCCGATTATGAGATGCTCGGATTGCGCTCATCACCATTTCAGAAGCCATGAGGCAGAACTAGCGAAGAAGTTTTATTTTTTTTGTACGATGTTCGAGCTTTTTTAAGCTTGACGCCTGTGAAATTCTTCCTTTGTATTCAAAGGCGGAACAAAAGTCTCGTTTACATGGAAAGTGAATATTTTTTAGGTCATGAAGCCCTCAAGCTGGAGCTGAGGGAAAAGAGAAGACACCTCAGAAAAAATAAAAAGAGATCTTGTTCATCAAAATGACAGCTGCAAAAATAAGTTCTGTGATCATCTCTCAGGTAATCTAACTTTGAGCTCTGGAAATGATCGGGATGAAATAGAATACATACGTTTTCCAAATAATGAGTCATGTAAACTGTAGAAAAAGAATTTTGAGAATTTAGCCTTTGCTAGGTTAAAGGGAAATTTATTTTCAAGTGGTACATGTGCAATATATATTTCGGACATTGTTTTTGTAAAATGTATTGTAACTAGCGCCAAGACGCCGTCACTGTTGCATTTGGGCAACATGGGGCCCGTTCAAGAAATTCACGTAGGATTGAGAATTATGACTAGCTTTCTCTATTCCATCAACAGGCAGAAACACGTCGAACTCGTATTGTATTATTTCGAATCTTCCTCAAGATGGGCTAGCGCTCTCCAGTTTTAAATTAGGCAAAAACATGAATAAAACACATTTTCGAAACATGCGGAAGCGGAACAAAAAAGTTATATTGTATTTCGCTATTTGAAAATTTTTTCCATAGTCACCAGTGACATCGTTGGTAAACAAATCTCTGAGGTTGTGGGTAAATTTGTACTTTATTAGTTTGTTCATTGATTTTTCGTTATTGCATCGACTGTATTGTGAGTTCGACTCAGCATTCTGTAGTAGATGTATAATGGAATATTTTTATATTATGTCTAAAATTTTAAAAAATTATCTTTTGTTAAGTCTAGTATCAAATATACGGTTCAATTTGTCATTTACTGTTAATATAAAAATGAAATTATTTAAGTTGAACGTTCTTTTGAACATGATCAAATACTTTCAAAACTTGAGCAAATACTCAGAATGGGGCAATTTATGGAGCTTCATTTTCAGTGATATTCAAAGGCTCCGATCAAGTCAGGTGAGCGGCAATTCAATTGAGTAGTTCAAAGGGTATACTGAGCATTTAGTCGGATCATTTTGATCCCAATGCGAAATATCTAACTTCAATTTTTGGTAATAGACTCTCAAAGTCTATAAAACCGATATTTTAATATTTATTTTTAACCTCAAGCTGCAAGCTAAGAGCACGTATCGGGAAAAAATTCGAGTCTTGAAGAGTGCCAAGCTCTAAAAACATGAAAAAATTATTACGTTGAAAATGAAACTAGAATTTCGACGTCAATTAGCTAATGATGTCAGTATTTGAACTTTTTGAAATTTTTTCCAAATGCTTGATTGTTTCAGTTAATTTAGTACATGATGCGTCAAATGATGTTCAGTGGAGGGTGAGTGACCCTCTCGTAACACATGAGATGAGTCGAACAGTTTTACTTCGATGCGTCGTGTGCACAACTAATTTATAAACAATCAAGATCGTAGTACAAAAGTGCAGTGAAATTACCCTGCGTGCTAGTATCATTTGATTTTTATAAATAGATGGCCAAAATGTGAATTTCTAACTCTCAGTAAGTAGTTGGAGCAGAGGAAATCAGTGAAATGATAATTTGCCCAGATAAGTCGAGACGCCATGAGTTTATACTAATTTTGTTTAATCTACAATAACGCACATTTTAGCTTTTTATGTAACTGCACATGAGAATCCGGACTCATGAAATTTTATTTTTTTCATCCTTCAGCAGCTAACCTCGCGAAAATAGACTACATACAACTTGTCTTTCCAGTTCCTTTTTTGAAAAAAATTCAACGTTTTAAGGAAATTGTTCAGACTTGAATATCTATGAATCCATTGAATTTTCGATTATAATTTGCTCAACGTCGACATCGCTTTCTCTCCCTGATTTAGAGTTAGTATGAAAAAAATCCTCATACACGCAGCCGCCAAAGTAAGTAACTTGCGCAGGACACAAAAATTCCTATGGCCAGGTCTCTAAACAATTTACCTAGTAAAGTGGTGCTGCCGGACTCGCCAGTTCTTTCGTTGATTTAGCTTAAAATTTTGTTCTATTTTTTAGAAGAATATTTGCGCATTAAGCATTTACTGAAACTTTGTCTTTTAAGGCTTAAACTTCAGAATTTTTTACATGAAAAAATAGCATGTAGGTGCCATTCGACAAAAAATCGACAACATCCTGCCTGGCCGTCAAATCCTGCCGCGCTCGAACTTGTTGACTTTTACCCGAAAAACAAGTCGCTGCATTGTAAAGTTGACGGCAGAACTTTCCCCGCTAACTGTACGGACCCGATCCCGTAAATTTTTTTGAAAATTTGGTTTCAAGTCACGGCTTGGACAACGAAGGAGTACTTACGGAAAGTAAAAGTGGGAACACGGACGTAGAGCCGCCAAATTTAACAAGACCCCGCGAAGTAACCAATCACTTCACTCTGCAGCAAATGACCAATAAAATCATTTTTATCGCTCAGGACATTGAGCGGAAATGGTCTATGGAGGCTAAAAGCTCTGCGAACCTACTAGTGATATATTGATGATGTAAAACCGTTGAATTTATCACAGCTTCGTGTTCAAGTTTCTGCCACTGATGTCTGCTTGACTGCCGCAGATACTGCGATTTCCAGTAAAACCTGGGATTTTAGGGCTAATTGACGCAGTATCTTGATTCACCAGAATTTAAATAGCAATTTCCAGAGCGTGAATTCTCACATTTACTACACTGATTTAGGGATACACCATTGTAAAGTGTTTTAGTTGAATTTTGAAGCTAATACATGTTGGCATTTGCGAAGAGTTAACTTCTTTATAGATTGCGATCCGATGTAAAATTTTTCTAAAAAAGATTGCTGTTTGTTTCAAAATATTCTACAAAGGGATTTACTTAAAATTATACTTTCTATCTGCCACTCCAACATTTTGAAATACCCTGGCTCATGGCGTTGCCCCAAATGAATCGCAGCGCACAGAGAAGCAAGATTCTGTTGGAGTTCTATTCACAAGCTGTACGCGTTCATGTTCATCAACGATGTTAGAGGGCAGAGGTAATTTATGACTGCTGTTGAATTTATGACGATTGATGTCAATTGAACTTTTCTTACAAAAATTGAGCCTCGGAAGCAAATGAAATTTTTATAATCTTGGTCATGAGATCAGAATGAGGAAGTTTAATTACGAGTGTAATACAATAAACACCTCAAACAGTAGGGCTGAGGATAATTGTTTTTCGATTTTTGTTGTTGAACGTGTTTTGATCAAATAAATAGAGGAGGCACAACTCACACGTACCATGAAAAGTAAAAACATTTTTACACAAAATTACAACAGCCAACAGTGCGACCATTGTGTTGGGGTACACGCCATCACATACGAGCTAGGACCGGCGTGTTGGATACTTCTATTGGTGTTATGGTTATTTCTGCAGACGTATTGGTTACTTTTAAATGTATGTTGGCTACTTTCAAAGATTTTGTGGCTTCTTCTGAAAGTGTATCGACTACTTCTATGGCTGTAGTGCAACTTCTATAGATGTATTGCTACTTCAAAAATGTTTTTTTGTTGGTGTTGTTCCTGGACGGTAACTTGAGTCTTCTTAAAATTTCTGTTAGGAAATTAAAAACCATTTCATTTTTAAGTTTTTTAAGTTCTTTTCCCTATTAATTATTTTTCCTAAGGTTATTTCTGACGATTACACGGAGCTTGACTCATTTTAGATGAAACAAGAGCAAGATTGTTTATATGTTTATTCTTATTTTTCTTATATTCATTTTCAATGCGTATATAAATATGAATGTGTGAGTGCGCACGCATACATGTATGTCTATGTATCTGTGTGCACATGTACATGTTCACACATAAACAGATATACACACAAATGCACATACAGTGTATGTTTCTATTTCTTTTTTTGCGTTAAAGCAAAACCTCAAGACACATTACATTTAACCTAAAGCTCTGCGACCAGTTAACACTGAATCAAATTCCAGAAATAAATATATTTATTACGCTTGCTTTATGATTCAAAAATCGATCTATCACGACCCCAGAGGGCATTTCTATGAAAAGAAGAAATTAAAAATATAAACAGACAAATGAAATAAAGCGCTCGTGAAAAATTATCTCTCTGTCCGTGGGTTGAACAAGCCATGAATTTCCTTTTTGCTTGTAAGTTTGTTTACGCGTTTCTAGATGTGCGTGCTGTGTTGCGCGATGTTCTTTATAAATTACTTTGTGACTAACCTTTTCTCAAAACTTGATAGTCATTTACGATGGTGTTTCAACGTGCTTCGGTATAGCGTTTTTTGTCTTTTTCTTACTTCAATTCCACTAATAATTTAGGAATACCGAAGAATTTTTTAGCTGTATTTGAATTATTTAAAGTTTTCAGCCATCTCATGGAATACATAATATCCAGGAGATAAAAATTTTTCATTTTTGATTTAACTATCCCTTGACAGAGTTAAGCTGTTAGTACGCCACGAATGGCTTGTTTATTAGGACGCCTCGTATGATTTATCTATTTGTACACCTCGGATAGTTTGTCTATTAGTACTCCTCGCATGGAACGTTTGTCTTAGACGAATATTGAGAAATTTTTATAAGCCAATATGTTGGCATGTATCTCATGTAGCAACGTTTTTGAAAATAAATAGTTTTTCATTTTTTTTCTCTTTCTTCTACAGGTGTTTTCCTACTTCTCTAAGTGTATTGCCTCTTCTATAGGTGAATTGCTTTTTCTATCGGTGTATTGGCTACTTTAATAGTGTATTGGCGACTTTAACTGGTGTATTGGCTACTATTAGTCACATCAAGTGGCTCATTGGTTGTGACTCAATGCACATCTACAGGTGCATTGGCTACTTCAGGTGGTGCATTGGCGATTTCATCCATCGTACTGGAAGCTTCAATTTTGGAACTGGTTACTTTAACTGGTGCATTGACCACTTTAATCGGTGTACTCGCTACGTTAACTTACGAAGTGAGCTCAGTAACTTAACCAATGGTTCAACAGTTTCAATACTTAGGGTAAAGGCTGAAACTGGATCACGGGCTTTAGTATAGCAGGCCCAGCGAGGTGGCCAATGCTATACACGCACTGTCTGTAGTGCCCTGCGGCTGCTCCTGCCCTTCTTAGCTGTGCAATCGATCACACCAGGACATTGACTTTGGAATCGCTCTTCCGAAGAGCCGTGTTGAGGTATTGAGTGCAGTTTGAATTTACGTCTTCGGTACTCGATAGAGCGAGTTTGGTAGTAAATTTTTCTTCCCTCTTATAAATTGTTATTCAGGTGAGTCAGAGTTTTGATTCGCAAAACAAGAACATGTATATATGCACTTACATAGAATGCTGTACGTAAAAACTCATCATACATATGTTCGCCTAAATTGTTGGTTTAGCAGCAGCAGCAGCAGCAGCGGCTGGTAGGTGCATCGGTATTTGTAGTTCTACAGCTGCGGGAAACGCGCTTAAACATCGAAAAGTAGTAGGGTATTTTTTGAATTCATCGGTAAGAGAAGTTCGAGAAAGCCACCGTAGCAAAGATTTACTTTCTGCTTGGAAGACAAATACCAGATTTCTATTTTTCCGTCTCAAGCTCTCACAGTTAAACCAAAATGAAAACGTGTGTATAAAATGCAAAAATCGACTGCTGAGGACATTTTCCGTTAGGTTAGCGTAGCTTAACTTAAATTACGTAAGGTTTGGTTATATTAGATTAGGTCAGGTCATGAAATATACATTTGAAGAGGGAGGAGAAATATATGTTAGAAGAAAAACATTGATTTATTTGTCGATTGGTAATTTAGAAACTGAGGTAAATTGATTCTTTCATCGAAACCAATCGGTAACGAAAATGTCATTAAATCTTCAATACCTCTCAGTAAATTATTTTTGCTACAAACACACAATTTCCTATCTTAATTAACTGAATTTATGTGACACGAAAAGCGTTAACGGTTGGAGCGATTACCGTGGGACCGATACAGGTGGAGGAGAAAAGGCACGCAGAACCACGGCGAGGAGGCGTGTGTCGAAGCAGATAGGGGTGAAGCGTTGGAGAAGGATCCTAATGGGTACCAAACTCAAAAACTGATAGTATAATGGGAATTTAAAGAATGATTATTAAAATTTAATTCAAAGATCAAGAACATAGTCATGAAGAAATGTATGAGGGATTAGAAGTATTAATATAAGTAAATAAGCATGCGAAGCATTGTTTGGGGAGAAGATCGATTTACTTTTCTCAGGAACTGGAATCGACTTTTCGGGAACACTTTAGAACGAGGGAGCCGGCGACTCCCACACAGGGGGTTTTGAGATCAGAATGACTTGTCGAAGAGGAGAGTCGCTCATGACGAGCGTGTCAGAGTATTCCCTAGGAAGCGATGTCTTTACTTGGAAGCGTAAAGTTATTCTTCACAATATTTTCGACCGGAAGGCAAACGTTGTTAAATGAATGTCGAACAATGAAACCATGTTTTAATCACAAATGAGTAGAAAATAAGGAACAAATAAATGAGGGACGCTTCATTGTCACTGTAACACGAGTACATGAGGCGATTTTTTTGCTCTGAAATGCTGCAGCTCAGAAAGTTCTTTGCTGTGGGGTGCCAGCCTTTAGTTGTAGATCTTCATGGCCTTTCTCATGTTTTATTATTAACCTAATGTATATATGACAATTATCTGTTCATAAGTCATAATGAACAATTTTGGGTAAGAGTCAATTCATTATTAACCAATGGAACGAACAATGAATCACTAATTTGATGTATGGCTACAATCCATTGATGGTTGTAACTGTGTTTAATTATTTATGCTTCCTTCATGTGAATGATTAGTTGGGGAATCCACTAGGATTATGCTATTTTCCGTAGTAATAATATTGCAAAACAGGCAATTTTATACAGCTAAATGTTATAGATAAGGCAGGTAGATGGCATTCATATTGCAGTTTAGATTTATTAATTTTTCAGCGCTAGGAATTAGTACAAAGAGTAATAAGTAATTTTAAACATTCAAAATAAATTTGGTGTCTTATTTGCAGCTTTAGGACATTTCTCTTCGCGACGGAAGAATGCGTCAAACTTTCAGAGTAAGTGAAACATTCGTCTGTCTGAAGTTATCGTCGTAACAGATGTGTCGGTATGAAATGCACAGATTAGGGCACTAAGCAACGGCCGTGTGAAAGAGGTTAGCAATAGATGTATATTGTAAAGAAAAATCAATGCGGATAATGTCATCCCCTTGCACGAGTAATTATAAAGGATTTCTCGAATTAAAAAGAGTTTAGTTCTCAGTATTCTGTTGATCTCCACCATCTTCGTCATCGGCACACGTACTTTAAATGTAATTCTACTTTGTAGGCCGGCAACGTCTTTAGACACACCCTCGAAACCCCGCAATAAGGAACGAAATACACTTACCAACCTTCGCAAGTTTACATAAATAAATCAAAACGACGTGAGGACTGTATAGGATGGACAACGTTCCAAGAATTCTTCAAGTGTTGTCAGCAATGTGAGCTAGGTAGACCACAACAAAAATTCTGAAAGATATGGTGTTCTGAGTGTTTCGATGGGGTCAACATTACTTAGGAGGGAATTTAAGAGTGAATCATAATTGCAATAGTACACGGTGAAGTGCTATAAACACACATCACTTGGAGGAATGGTGTTAATTTGAAGGTACAGCAAGAAAAAACAAACGCAGGAAATTTTGTACTAAAATTATTAAAATTTCGCTGCGTTGGGAACAGGAAAATTCTTCATGGATTTTCAAACGTTTCTCTTTCGATTCTTCACTTGTGTAATGTGTGCTTTCTTTGGCGTTTAGATTTTTACTGCAAGAATCGTGTACATCCCTGCTCGCTCATGTTTACCGTTTCTTTTTACAATATTTAAATCATTTTATGCCCATGTACTCGCATTAATTTGATTTTTTTTCATCGGAATGCAAAATTTTTTTCTTGCATTCGAGCGCCATTTTAGGCTATATAGCATTGACGACCTTCCTTTAAATAAAATAATTAAAATCATTCAGTTGATTTTTTTTACCTTCACATTGATCAAAATTTAGCAGAGTAGGACTTTCAGTCTTTTTCTTAACTTCCACCTGTCTGCTAACCTTCCTTTCAATAATTTTTTTCTTTTTTCCCCCCCTTCCTTGTCCCTCTCCGACGCCTGATTCTCCTAAAGCAGCCAGGAGGGTCGCTCACAAGGCACATGTCAGGTCCGCGAGAAAAAATTCCTAATAAATTCGTTACAAGGCGCCTAAATCTTAAAGCATGCGCTCTTTTCCGACCTAGGCCCTCAAATATCTCAGAAATCGAATATTTATTTGCACATATATAAAAATTTCGATGCATATTTTTTACACTTGAGTGCTATTGGTCGGTACGTTACAACAGTACTGGGCTGCTCAGATTAAGGGTCGATTTTTAAGGCCCTTATTTTGTCTGACCTATTATAGCGCACAAAAATATTTAAGCTCATGTCGGATTGTCGAGTTTTCTGTTATTTGGGAGAATTGAGCATATAAGAGCCCATGTGTTAGCACTCAATGAATTTTGATATAACTTGACCCGGCATGGCCTAACCTAACCTAGCTAATCTCCAAAAATCAGTCTAACCTAAATTGATTAGTAACAATTTTTACAGATGAAATTTGACACCAAGAGTTCCCTAGTTCCACCAGCGGGCTGTATGATATAAGACATTCTTCATTTACGTGTAATTACCCATTGTAAAAAATTTCCCCTAAATTTATGTGAGGTGTTAAAATAATTCTAAAAAAGAACACACCAAGAATTGGGGTATATTTGATGTATAATTTTTTGCACAATTATCAGTCAAAGATGAACAGAGCATAAAAACCCGCGATTTTAGGCGTTCTCCTGATGCTAGAGTGTATGGACGAAAAGAAGCTTAACTATTGAACGCAGGAAAGGATAAGCATATTTGTATCCGGATATAAGCCAAACTACTGCTCTTGCTTGTGACACTAGGCTACGCAAAAAATGGCATCACATGCTTTTTAGATATCACCGCCAAATACATGGCGAGTTGGAACGAAGTTACTCAATGCGCTGTTGGACGATTTGTATTTTCAGCGATCTTAAAGGTGGAGCTCTGAACCATTAGCGAACTCCTATCATTTACGAACGACTCGATCCCTCACGCGGGATTTACTCTGGACCAAACAATACTACGTTTTGTGTTTCTGAAACCTTAACACGTTTTGGGAGGGCTAACGGCCTTTAGTGGATGTGTGAGGCGCATGGATGAGCTGTCACCGTCAAACTCGACTGCAGAGCCAAGGAACAGACGAGTTTGTGTCCCCGACAACACTGATGACTTGCCCGAGCAGGCTTAGCTGAGCGGCCCTTCCCTACGTGAATGTCATTCCCTCAGATGAGCTCAAGCAGAACTCAAGGCAAAGCTTTGTGATCGAGGGAATAAAGACGCCCAGCCTCGTCTAAGTTTTGTATTACTCTCATAAAATGGCAGGCCTCCTTATAATGGAAGGATATTTTTAGGGAGTTCCATACTCAAATCTTTGAAGCCTTTGCATAGCAAGGGTGGCTTGGCTTCTAAACGTAGACACTATTCGACCGTCTCCTCATACTCTTCAATGCAGTATGTTATACGATGCCTGAAAACATTAAAATAACATGCAAATGAGTTCTAATGTGTTATTTGGGTCAACTTCTCTTATCGTACATAGTTACAAAACCGCTGCGGAATGTTTTTTCACAGGTCAAAAATTTACGCCTCAGCCAAATGAAAATGACCCAAATCTATAAGGCGGAAAAAATGCGATAAAAGAAAACGCTCTCACTTCTTTCCTCTCTACATTATACTCGTAAACTCTTAAATTCGCATTCCGACTCGCTTTATGTCCCCGCGCAATAGTTTTGCGATTTCTAAATTCCCGGAGTCAAAGTCGTTAGCGTTGATTTTCTGTGTTATTACCCAATGATGAGGCCGGAATGTAATGGGCGGTACTCAACTTTTGTTGGCACTTTCACGTCATGGCCGCGAATGCTTGCGTCGTCCCAATATTGGCCGACGTTGATTTATAGATGCGCAAATATGACGTCGTCCCACTGATTTGGAAGCTATTTGATTTATAGCTCTATTTTGACGGTCTCCAGTTAGAGGAAGGATCAGAAACTTGACCGTACAATTGAGCGTTCTTCAAAATTAAAGTAGGGAATTATGCATAGTTTTTGTGAGATTCATGTTGGAATGGTGATGAATGCTAAACGAAGATACGAGTCATAACTTTAGGAAATTTGAATCAATCGAAATACTTTTGAACCATGTCGTGAGAATAACAAAATGCTAATAAATCACACAAATCAATTGCTAGTCTTAATAAATTTACAAACATTTTAATTGAGTTAGTATGATGCCAGATACGATGTCGTAATACATTGAATTTTACCAAATTGAATAACTGTGATATCAACATGTTAAAATTACCGGAGGTCAACATGTTTTTCTGTGTTACATCCCAACTACGTTAGACGTAAGTTCAAACAAGCGTTCTTTCATTCTTGGATTCGCATTTATTTTTGATGAGAGACGTTATGAATGAAAATCTGTCATGAATGGATGTTAGCCAAGCCCGTCGAAAATGTACAGATATTTTTTAACTTCATTATCGATCGCAAAGTATGATTTCTAAACCTGACCTTTCATAATGAAGGTAACCTCACTTCTTCTAACGTGTCCTAAATTTACCATGTAGTTCCTAATAAATTGAAGTCAGTTGCTCCCGCGAGGACAGCTAACAGTAATTATATGATGCGTCTGAGAGCTCAAGTTACCTCCTGATGTTTCCCTGAGCATAGCTAGTGACAGTGTGACACACAAAGGGATAACGCTATTTGTTGCTTTTCATTTACAAACCAAACTCTGATGAGCGTGTTTCTTTGAATGCTTACTTGTCATCGTCCACGCTCTGCTTCCAGCAAT
Source organism: Platorchestia sp. MABIK (assembly GCA_014220935.1). Lineage (NCBI taxonomy): Eukaryota > Metazoa > Arthropoda > Malacostraca > Amphipoda > Talitridae > Platorchestia > Platorchestia sp. MABIK. The sequence goes on along the minus strand of JACJUY010008362.1, from coordinate 20,745 downwards.
AAAATAGGGAAAAATTCATTGCCCGTTTTCAATTTACTTGTTTCCTATTGGGTATAAAAAATTTACGGTCTTCTCGTCTAGCTCATCAAGTTCATCCCACAAAATGTCCTGCATTGTGAACACGGTGTGCTAAAAGTGTTCTATTTACGAACGATGTATGTCATTGTTATCTCAGTAGGGAATTAAATTAATTGCGAATTATTTTCAATAATTTTTACCACCGTTAAAAGTGCGATAAAATCCAAATATTAGATTGAAAATTATTTAAAAAAGTGTGATGACACAAACGGGAGAGGAGTTGCCAAGCATATGTACAAGATACTATCATAAAATATGCGGACCATCTATTAATATAATTGTTTAACCTAATTAAACTGACCGTAGCAACCACGCAACCGTAGTCAACGTGTTAAAAGCAGCGGGTTTCCCTGTAAATCGAAGCGAAGAATGCAAAGGGAGTTTTTCCACGCCCATGAAGTACCAAAATTTTTTCCTTGAGGCTGGGAAGTACCTCATTCGTTTTTTCAGAATGTCTTCGTCAGTGTCAGCACGTTAGCTTTCTTGTGAATTTTCAGTTTGAGAGCCGAGCTGTCACATACGGCTGAATTAAGTGAATATGGAGGGTGTAGAACAATGACCGTATTACTTTCGGTTTGAACTGTGCTTTTTTTCAGAACAGCGTGATCAGATGCACTGTCGCGGTGCAGCAATTAGTCTTTCTTCAATTTGAGCCTTTTTCTTCGCATAATTTTTCTACGATGCCTCAAAACGTAGCAATAAAAGTTTGAGTTAAGTGTAACGTCAGTTGCAACTGCAGTGCAACGCCTTTGATGTCAAAAAATACGATGAGCAGGGTTTTTGTTCCATTACTGACATGCGTTGCTTTTTCGGGCTCAGTGACCGTGTAGTTTCCTACTGTGACTGCTGTTGTTTTGTCGCTGGATCATAAAACTAAAGTTCAATACCGGTTGTGACCGTAGAGATCGTTTAGGATAACTTTATTTCTTTAGGTTTATGGCACGCATAAAACATGCATCCACACACATCAGTCAGACACAGGCAAAAACAGAGGAACGAATTTCTCAATGCGGAAAATGCCTTAATTTTAAAGCTACGACTTTAGTCAGCTACCGTAGCCTATACCTACTGACTTTTGCAAACAAACAATAGATTGCTTCACGACTGTATCGTGAAAAAGTTGTGAAATTTCTTCAACTTTTCATCCGTAATGCTCCTTGACGGTCGTTCTAATCCATGGTTTCCTTCACGTTAAGTTGTGCTGGACTGGAAACGAAAGTACAGGGTGCGCCAGAGAAACTTACTTATTTGAAAGGTCAATAAAAACAAAAGTACTTCAGTTA